>VZTL01037278.1:46724-81263 GCA_013400535.1 Scopus umbretta | reverse complement strand
AAAAAAAAAAGTAATATAAATTATATTTATTGTAAAGACCAAAATTTTCCAGCAAGTCCAACTGCTAACGCTGTCCCACGTACGCTGACACAGTCCCAGAGCCTGAGCTGGGAAACCAGCTCTTTCCTGGGGACGGTGGCACCCCCTTGCGCTGGACTTCTGGGGACTGATGATGGGTCACTGCAGTGACAATCAATCTCTTGACTGAGCCTACCTGGGGAGAGACACAATCCTGGGGAGCTACAACTTCCATGTGTGGGAATTGGTGAGTCTCGGGCTAAGGTAAGTTCCCAGTCACTATTTTTCCAGTGGGACATTGCCCCTTGAGTCCTGCCCAGGTGGCCCACAACCTTGTCACAGGTATGTGATCTCGATGATGTTGGGCTCAGCGCTCCTGCAGGGAAGGGTATGCTTGCAGGAGCACTGGCAGCTTATGCCAGCCGCATCCACGCTGGCTGGCTCCCACTGGCAGGGCTGGGCAGGCAGCTTCTTCTGGCAGCCCAGCTTCTTCCAGTCCGTGAGGTACACCCCATTGTCCAGGTCCTGTGGCATGGGCTCATGGTAGAGGGTGATCTGGATGGTGCGGAGGTGAGGGCCATAGTGCACTACAATGATGATGAAGACAGCCAAGAGGACGAAGATGACGACGATCACTGAGATCATGGGCAGGGCATCGGATTTCTTCGTCATGCTCCTGACAATGGAGATGGGAGTGAAGGCAGCCACATCCGGCGGCTCAGGCTGTCTTAGTTGGCTGCCGGGCATGGAGGTGTTCATGGCTGAGTAGGCTGACCTGGGACAGAGAAACACAGGGTGGAAAGAGGTGACCATGGAGCAGGGGACGTCCAGTGTCCTTATCTCCTGCCCTCAAGCTGGCAGGTCCTGCCTGCACTTGCAGCTGCTGGGGAATGAGACAGCCCCCTAAGTGCTCCCTTGCTCAGGCTCATGGGACAGGATAAATTTTGGTGGTTATATCTGGGATTGTAGGATGTGCCCTGGACACGCTCAGCTGGGGATCCGATGCACTGTGTCCCCTTGTCCTGGACACCTTCAGCGTGGGGCTCTTCCCTCCCTGCTACACCGTGGTCCCTGTGGGGAGTTCTCCACCTTCCCCTCTTCGCCCCCAGCCCCACAGTCCTAATCCAAGACCAAACACCTCGGGAACCTCCCTGGGAGACCCAACCCCTTGCCACAGCCACAAAATCCCATGGGAGCCAGCATGGGTGGGAGCAGGGGGCAGCGGGGGGAGAGAAGGGAGGGGGAGCCCTCCCCAGCCCTGCAGGGGTACCTCGGTGTCTCTGTTGCACGGGAACCATCGTCGCCAGTAGCGAGGCTGGGAAGCTGATGGCAGGACCAGCAGAAAAACCTCCAGGACGGCTCTCCGGTGTAGGTGCAGCCCAACGCACCTCAGAGGCTGCCACGTCACGCCTCAGCCCCACAGCGCCCTGGGATTCCCCCGGGGCAGAGGAGGAAGCACTTGCTCATCCCACAGGCAGGAGAGGTGCTCCCTTACCTAGCCTGGTGCCACATCAGCGCCGCCACCCCCTCCCTCGCTGTCATGCACCCTCGCCGGGAAAAAACCCTCCTCTCGCCTGCTGCAAGACAAGCGCCCTTTTGTTCAGAGAGAAAGCACCTACCGCCCCTTTGGCTGCACGCATGCAACCCCCAGCCGCCTAACTGCGGGAAACCTCCCTCCTTCCACTGTCTTGCTGTTAAAATTTAATGCGGTTAAGAAATCGGTGCGAAAAATCACCCTTCTGCACAGCCCAGCAAAGTGTATCCACACAATGGTCCAGGCTGGAAGAACCCTCACCCTGAGAGATGATGCAACCCCGGGGTTGTTTGTCTCTGCCAGGGGGTCCCACTGCTGCAGAAGGACCATTCCTCAGCACTGCTGTGGCCGGCAGCAGTGTGAGTCCATGCTGAAGCTCTGGACCCTGGGAACTGCTCAGGGTCACAGGCAGGAGCCAGTGCCAGATCGGTGCTCACGCATCTCTCCCCTCACACAGTGGCCACGCAAGCAAGGCTGCAGGGATGCCCTCGAGTCTGGCAGCATTTACCCCTGCACGCAGGTGGCTACCATCCCCCTGGTCCAGGAATGCCTTGTCGTCAGACCCTCTGCCACCTGGAGTGACCCTGAGCACATCTCAGAGCAGAAAAGATGGATCCTGTGGAGTTTTAGCCATTATAAAACATGTCTCCCCACCTTTCTGTCACAAAACAACACTGCTCTTACCTGGAGGCTCTCAGCAGACAAGCTGGGGTCTATATTTGGGCTCTGTCTTTCCTGCACATGGGGAGGATGGGGTGGGAAATGCCTCTTTCCCCATCCAGCCGAGCGTCCAAAAGAGATTTAACCGTATGTTAGAGCTTCTGGGAATTTGCACTCATTTCAGGATTCAGTAAAACCTTAATCTACAGCATAATCTCTGAGCATCACATCTGTGCAAGAAAGAGAAAAAATGATGGGGGAGGCTGCAAACAGAGGTTTTGTAAAAGCAAAGGCTGTTGTGGGATGCTGGCTGCTTTTGGCCTGATGGTTTGTTTGAGTTTTTGGAGGTGAAGAGACCCACTGAAATGCAAGGAGCTGTGCAGTGTGTGGAAGATCTCCTGCTTCAGTCCTGCTGCTGTCTCCTAGTCGTGGAAAGCAAGGACTTTGCCGGCAGCATAAGACACCCCTTCAATGCACTCACTCCATGCAGTGAAGGAGCAGTTCCATTGCCCTCGGCCAAGGCTCTGCAACTTTTCAGGGGTCTGTGGGAGGGAACTAGACCAGCCCCTTGAGCCAGGAGACACAATCCTGTGGATTTTCACCTCAAATTCCCCCACAGACCCTACGAGACAGGCGGACACGGAAACCTTTCCCATGTGGGGACACTAAGACCCTGCTCCTCCCCCAAAACACCCATTCACATCCAACAAGGGGCAACTTGTTACCACTTAAGTTCAAACTATGCCAGCAGGGGACAGACAGGACATGCACAGACAAGTGCATCACAAGGTTGGGACCAAGAAACCAAATGCCCTGAACTCCTTGGGCTGGCTGGGGTGCAGAACTGGCCTAATTTTCCAGTTCCTCCCCTTGTCAAGGAACTGGGGTTAGGGTAAGTCAAAGCCTGCCATGTGCTGTATGTCCTGCAGGCACAGATCCTGCTGCTACCTGAAAAACAGCATCCCAAAGCCAGCATCCCAAACCCAGCACATCCTGGTGCCCAGACTTGCTGGAGCTGCACAGGGAGGCATGGGGCATAGGGCAGCACTGGCTGCCAAGTTACCCTGGCCCCACAAGGGCCAAATATTTCCAAATCCTTCCCAGACATGCTAAGAAAATCCCTCTCAGGTAGGAGGGGAGGACTGCCTCCTCCAGCAGCCCTTCGCCAACAAAGGACCAATGCAGCCTGCAGCCCTCACAGCTGATAGGGAGCAGATTGAACCTGGGGTGCACATCCTCACCACAAACAAAGCATCTCCCAAAAAAACTCAAGCACCATAAAGAAGCTATTGAGGCCCAAAGCAGGATAGGCCCACCGTGCCGCCGCTCTCCCTCACTATGAGAGCCAAATCCCCCAACAAACTGATGGCAAGGTTTCCTTTGCCGTCGGTAAGCGATGTCTCACATCCTCTCCAACCATAATGGGCTAAAAAACACAGTTCCCCTGTGGATTCAGCCCGTTTCCTTCTATTCTTTAACAGGAAGCTCTGTGAGAGTCAGCCCAGGCAGGCAAATCGCTCCTCACCCTCTTGTCCCTCCCGGGATGGACAGAGCCTTAGCAGGGCTGCAGAGCCACAAGCCACCGAGAAGATGCTGGCTTCGTCCATCCATCCGCTCCTCTGGCTGTTCGGCTGTGTGCTGTTCCAAGGTGAGATGCTCCATTCACACCCCAGGGAGGGTGAGGTGGTGCTGGGCCGGGGATTTGGGGAGCCTGGATTCATGGGGGGCAGCAAAGGGAACCAGCCAGATGTTCAAACATGTAGTAGCTGCCATTGGAAAGCTCAGCCTTTAAATTCAGGGGTGGCAGGAGTCAGGTTGCTGGGAAAAATGTGGCTGTACCAGGTTTATGGGGTTTATTTGACAATGCTGGAATAAAAGAACTTGTTTCCTGGTTAACAAAAGGAGTGTTTCTGCGGAGGGTTATGACGCTGAGGTGTATTGTAGTAAGTAACTTTTGTCAAATAAGCATAAAGGTAGAACATTTAAATGTACAGGACATTATTTTCCTCCAAGGTATTTTTTCTTTCACTGATTTTAATTTTTCCTCTCATCAATATAAATACAAAGACCATGTGCAAGACTCATACAGAACACGCCTCATCCTTACTGTGGTAATTCTACTTTAACTTCTCTTTCCCGCATGAGTCGCAGTGTGAGATGAAGGAACCGGTTTCCTGCTCTGAGGGGCGACAGGTTGTTTTTTTCTGCATTGTCAGGCACCTCTTCTGTTGCTGACAGCTGCAGTAGCTAGGAGCTGAAAAGCATTCAAAGCAATATAGATTGCAACATCATCACTGCTTCTAATAGACAACTACTTAAAAGTAATGTGTCTCCAAAGTTTTTATCAGCAAACCATAGAAGTTGCCTATGGGTTACAGCCACTGTGCTGATAATAATGGGATTTTTAAAGGTCAGAGAATATAGAAACCAATTCAGTTAGTAGCTATGTAATTCTGAGAAGTAAGAGCACATGGATTAGAAGATTTCTCTCTTCATTAGAGGGCAATACTGCTGGCTTCAGCAGAGGGACAAACTGTGGTTGGTACCATACAAGGGGCTTTTAGGCCCCTTGGCCATACTGCTATACTCCTCAACGCCTGGCCAGAACACTGTTTTTTCCTTAAAACTACTTGGTGTGTTTGCAAGGGACAGGAGTACCATAGAGGCTGTCAGACAACTTCTCTGGCTCAGCTGCATCGTGCAGCGGGACTGCTGGCTGCACTGCCCCCAGAGATTCACCTCCCAGGTGGACCCAGCTGCTGCAGCATCAGGTGGAAGGGATGCCACCCTCCGTCCTTCAGTCCTGAGTGCCTCACTTTGTCCTCTGCAGTCTGCTTAAAATCACGGGGCTAGATGTGTATCTAGCAGTTAGCACCAGACACCAGCAGGACAATGCCTACAGACGATGATAATGGCATTGCTGATGCTTGATGTGCATCAGCCAATGCTGCAGTTGCACCTCTCCAGCTTCAATCAAAACAACGGGCCTTCCCCACTGTCATATATCCTGTCTCACTTTTTTGCATTGATCCAACAGTTCTGAAAAGGCTTTAATTTTATTTTTAATCTTTTAGCAAAGTCACTAATGTGATGTAGTACTTCGGGGGCATAGCTTCTGTGCAAAGCAAAGCAGCAGGCTTAGTGCAAGGGCCAGAGACAGGGTCAGTGATGCCGCTGGTCCCCCAACATACAGGCAGCTGGAGAAGTGTATTAGAGGCTCTTGAACAAGACAGAAGAGCTCAGAGGTCTCCCTGCACCTGAGGAGGTGGAAGTAACCTTGCAGGAGAAATAGAATTTGCTTTGGCTGGAAACTAATACCCACCTGTCTCCACACAGGCTTTTTTTTTTTTTAACTTTGTGCAAGCTCATTAATTTATTAATGAATTTATTATTTCTTAATTTAAACTTCTAAGCTCTCACAGTTATTTCTAAGAGAAGGTTCAAATACTGTTATTTTGAAATTGCTGAAGTGGGAAGGTTTGGAACATTTCCAACCTGTTTTTCCTCCCCCAGAAACACGCAACAGAAAATGTGTCCAAACAAACCTCTTCCTATGAATGGTTTCCATTACAATGGGCATGCATTTTCCAGACAAAAGATATCCACTGAAAAATTCCTCCTCCAAGCTGATGAGAACCCAGAAGGATTTTCCCACTGTCGCTCCATCCACGGCTCTCCTTCTCTCTGCCACAGCCAGTGGATGGACAATACCATGAGAAGCATAGTATATTCAAAACATATAAATATGTCAATATATATATTTTTTATACAATTGAAAACATGGGGTGCAGCTGAAGGACAGAGATTGAGCTACTAGGAGACCTGCCAGACACAGCGGTTGCATCCTAAAACCAGGGCATCTGGTGCATCCTAACTGATTCCTTGGTCAAAAAAGAGTGGCTAGCACAACCCTGACCTGGCGAAGAAGGAAGAGAAAGCAGGAGGTGGTTAGGAGAAATGTTTGTTCACCAAACAAACTGCTTCCTTCTAGTAATATGAAACCCCGCAGATGACTCTGCAAATCTGACCGAAGTGGCCAAAGATGGTTTCCAGGAACTATGTCCCATTTACAATAGGTGAGTCAACAACAGGTGTCCTTGGAGGGGAACAGTGCTGGTAAACCAACGCCGGGAACACTCCTGCTGGGAAAGCCAAGGCATGGGCTTAAGCCCAAGGCTGGAAAAGGGAGATCTGTGCCTTGTGTAGCACCAGCAAAGGGCACTACTGCAAAGCCTCGGCTAGAAGGTCTCATTACTCCACTGCCAGAGTACCCCACTCAGCATAACCCAACCACCAGGAACCTCCCATTCGGTCTTTTTTGTAGACTTATGGGCTGGGCGGGGGAAAGGAGGGGGCTGTTTTTATGTTTCAGCTGAATCATCCCAGCACAGCAGAAAGGAGCAAAGTCCCCTCTATCTCAGGCTGCAGGGGCTTTTGGAGATATAAAAGTTTCAAAGAGATTTTGCCTGTAATGCCAGTAGCTTGTAAAACTTCCTACAAACCTGGTGAAATGTCAGGGGTGCAGTTCAATGGCACTGCCTTACTAGCAGTTGGATTTCACAGGTTAGAGAGAATCTTCTCACTACTGGCTGGTGAGAAACCACTGGTTTGGGACCCAGTTACCCAAGATCAAGGTTGCTGATCCAGGACACAGTGATGGGACAGGGACATTGTAGTACAGAAGCAAAGCTAGTGGCTTGGGCTTGCCACCCTACATAAAGAGGAAGCAGAGAGCTCATGTGGAGTTGTTTGTTGCAGAAATGTGGAAGAGGGGGCCACGGAAGTGTGGAGCATGTCTGTCCACCCTCTAGAGCAAGCCAGGCAAACCCTTCTGGCACTGGGGACAGCCACTGTGGACAGCCACCACGGGTTCTGGGCAAGAGAGGGGACCCAAGGTGGGTGCCCTCCACCTTGCCCACCATCACCAGGCACAACTGCAGACTCTGCACATTCCTGAGGGCAGCACAGCTCTGGGCGAGCAGCTCCAGACATACAATTCAATAAGCTCCTCTTGTACGTTAGCTAGAAATGACTCTGGAGTTGCTAAAAATCTTGGAATCACACTGAAATTAGTGTGATTAGAAATGAGGGAGAAACATGGTCACAGCTGATGATGCACCAGATGGAGACACAGGACCACTGGGCTTTGTGTCTGCCACTTATCATGGCCACATTACGCTCCTGTGCCTTGTTTTTCCCAGGTATGAAATAGGGATAATAAAATTACCTCTTCCACAAACTGCTTTGAAATCTAGGAATAAAACCTAGGTGATATCACCAGGGTCACTCACCTAAAATCTGGCCTCAGATGAAGCTTATCAGGCCAAGATGCTTCACCTGCTCTTTAGCTGCCGCTTCTGCAAGACTCAGCACTTCAGGCAGCAGCTGCATGGTGCCTGCCCAGCACCAATGCATTGAAATGACTGCATCCAGGCAGGGATGTCCTTCAGCTGCTCCCCTGGGGTTCAACCCAGGAGACTTAAGAAAAGAAAGTAGAAATAAAAGAGAAATCCCTTTGCTACCACCAGCCCCTTGCACACCTTGTTTTCTGGGTCACTAGGCGGGAGCTGAGCCGATCCAAGCAGATCACGTTTCTGCATGGTGGTTCACAAACACCACACAGCCTGGCTGCTACCAGCAGTGCCCAAATAAACCTGGGGAATCTTGGAATTACTGGAAGAATAATAAATTTGTGAATAAACTTGGAAACAGTAGCAAAGAGCCTCCATGCACTTGGGGGATGCAAGACATGCCTGGTAGGCACCTACCACTGATCCACCACGTTGGCTGTGCTGCTGCAGGGCATGGTAAATGTGTGTGCCATCACAGGGCTCTGCGGACGCCTGTTCAGAGGCATAGTGTACAAGCAAATACAGCAGCTGAGGCACACAATATTTGGAACAAAATCTTACAAACTGATAAGGACCACCCATGAGGTGGCCTGTACAATGTCAGGACCTTGGCTGGTAGCTTCATCGAGGTGTGAAAGCAGCGCTGCTGGACTAGCCTGCAACTCATGACACTTCCTCTGTGCATCAGTTTCCCCATCTACAGAAAACAAAGCAGAGCTAACACTACCCCTCTCCTCTTAAAGTGCTTTGAGGTCTCCTGATGAATATTATTATTTTAAAAGAAATGTAGATAGGCAAAAAGCACATGCTGAGCGCTGGCTGCCAGCAAGCCTGGATAGGTGGTCCCACCATCTTTCATTTGAACTGGGCATAGAGTGACTTCCTCCTCCAAAACCCCAGACCCAGGGTCAAACCTGAGGAGCATCATAGCCAGAAGAAGGGCAGGACGCACATCACCAACACTACGGAGACCAGGAGTGAACACAGAGCTCTAAAACAAGCAGGTCATGGAGGAAACTGGAACCAGTAAGCAACTGGGAGAGTGATGGCACAGCAGCCTGATGGAGCAGATGTTTACTCCCCAAACACCATGGAGCAGTGGTGGTGCAGCCAGGAGAAAAGCCACGCTGCTTTTGTCTTCCAGGAACAGCCACGTTTCGTGGAAAAAACAGACCTCAGCACGCACAGTGATGTGGCAGAGCCTGCTCTGTGCATGCGTTTCCCCACATTGTGTCCTGCTTGTTTTCTACATTCAAGTGGTTTTTAATTGACTTCCGGTAAGATCTGTTTCCAGAACAGCTCACCAGAGAGGAACATAGAGCATGATGCTCGGAGAGGATGCCCAGAGCTGGGTGCAGCCCTTGAGGAGGGGCAGAGGAAGGCTAAGATTAATTTTAATTGCTGATGAGATCCGTGTTTAGTTCCTGGCTCTCTAAACTTTCTGTAAGACTTTGGCTCAGTCATTACAATTCAGAACCACTTGGCAGTGAGCTGCCAAACCCCTCCATGTCATTTGGGAATTAGACACTTAAATACCTCTGTGGATCTGGGACCTGATTTAGGCTGTCAGTTATCTAGCCTGCATAATGACACTTTTTCTCTCTCTCCTCCATAATTTCCACCTTACCTGTTCTGCTGTGTGACCCTCAAGGCACAGGCACCTTTTTTAGGCACTTAATAAAATGGGACCTAGACTTTTGCAGAGCCCTCTGCCTTCCAGGTTTCCTAATACAGGATTTTTTCCCATGTGAAAGTCCTAAGAATTGGGTGTTGTTGTGCTGTTCTGCTTCAGCAGCTGCTGTCCTTCACCCAGGAAACAGCTGCACTTGCATTAAGCAGATAGTATATTTTTGTCATGGGTCATTTGACGGAAGTGCCAATATATGAATCGAAAAGTCTAATTTTAGGTGGCTAAGTCTCTTTTCTGAAAGCATTTATTTATGCAACCTGCAAGCAGAGGGTGACACTGAGGTTGGTACAGCAAGGCTGCACAATGCCACACAATGCACCATCTGGGGACAGGTAGGAAGGACATCACCACCTCTCCCCCCAAAACTGCCAGGGAAAGAGAAGCGTCCATAGTTACACATCATTGGGGATAGACAGTCCCTCTCTATCACCAGTTCTGAGTAGACAAGACCAGGCCCAGTGCCTTCATACTGGTGCCAGAGATCCTTCCCTGTGACTCCATCCCTCTATGAATACAGACTGGACAGCATGAGCCCTTCTTGAGCCTCATCTAAACCCTGCTGAAGCATTTCCAACAGCTGGCCCAGGTCTCTGCTACAGCAGCACTGCTATACAGAGACTCTGATGTAAAGCTTTGGGTTTTTAAATGTCAGTGACTCTCTTTGGTCAGCAGCTGGCGACACCACTCTAAATGTCTACAATTGCCAAAAATAATACCAAAGCAGAAATACCTAAAATTCACCTTTTTTTTTTGTTTTACGTCATTCTCTTTTTTTGCTGAGGAGTGAGCAGGGTGAGCTGCTGGCTCTGGGAACATCTCAGCTGCTGTGAGAGAAGGCTCCATGGAAAGATGCGTCTAAAGCTCACACCTAACCTCACAGAAGAACTACTGCAAATAATAGAAATCCAAAATTCCCCTGCTCATCTTCTGGAAAAGTTAACTGAAAAGCAGCTAGTGCTGAGTCAGAGCTGAAATGCACCTGCAGCTCCGATGTGCTCCTCTGCAGCCCTATGGCTTTGGTGGGTAATCAGGAGTTTCCCATTACAGTAAGAACAGAAAGCCTTATTTCCCATCATAAATCCCTCAGCAAGCTCCCCATCTCCACCTAGAACTGCACAATCTGGCTATAAATCACTCGCACCCAAACAGGAAAAAAATATCTTGGCAGGGCTTAGACTCAATGGCAAGTCATTTGAATGGCTTTGATGTTTATTGCAATTACAACTGCACTGGCTGCATCCTGATTATTATTGTTAGCTGTTTATATAGCCAGGGCCCTCCATGGAGAGGAGCAGCGCTCTGCTGGCAGAGGCACCGGGAGGAAACGGTTTCCAGCACCACTTGCACGAAAGTCCCCTGGGGACATCTGCAGAGAGCTGCAACGCGTGGAACTTTTTTTTCATGCCCATCCTGCTGCCCAGACCCACAACATGACTTGGGTCTCCTCCTGCTTTGCACATGTATGTCCCTCTCTACTGTAATTCAACCAGGATGCTAAGCACCTTCACCAAAAGCAAACACCTAATATAACAGGACTTTTGATTATTTAAGTTGGCAGGGAAGGCATAACAAGCAGCAGTAGCCAGAAGTCAGAGCCAGACATGCTCCACTTCAAAATAATGCCCAGTTGTGTTTATAGAGCCAGGGCAATTTACTCCTGAGCAAAGTGCCAGAAGTGGATCTCCATCCTGGCCTCTTCACAGCAAGATCAGTCACTTCTCCGCAGCAAAGCTCAAACACAGCAGACCAGGGTGAGCATCTACTTGGCCAGGTAAACTCCAGGGACTGAGCAATGCAAGATACCTGCTTATTCATCTTATTTACAATAACACCAAAGTTTAGTTTTGCAAATGGAGAGCTCCTTATGAGCCAGTGCTTTGGTGTGACCTTCAGCGAGGGGCGGAACTGTGGCGGAAGAAAGCATTGGGTACAATTCTCACTGGGGATGCTAGCCCACAGGATGGTCCCCCATAAGGTATAGCAGTACAGGGCAGCAGCGTCAGCTCCCTTACTCTCAGCTTCCTCCTGTCCCTAGAGGCTCCATTCAAGCCCTCCGATTTCTCCTTAGCTGCACCAAAAATAGTTGAATAAACTGCCAGCTCAGCACCTTTATTCCCCTTTTCCTTCAACAAAGACTAAGTGTAAAGAGTAGCTCTTTCCTCAGCGATTCTTGATACTTTCACATGCCATGTACACTAAAAAGCACCTGTGATAATTTAAAGAAAATGTGTTACAAGCAGCTACTTCTCCCCACAGAGGAACAAGACAATGGCTTCTGCAAGGGAATTTTTGAGAAAGTAGCTGTTTGAGTTTGGCAGCTTCTAGAGGATATTGGCCCCCAGGATGATCTCAGCACATTATTTTTTGTGCTGAAGGTATACAGAGTATCTTAAGGCATTTGCAAACCAATGTCCAGAAACTGTGTTGTAAAGCTGTTTAAGAAGAGGAAGCCCAGTGACAAAGAGAAAACTTGGGAAACTCTTGGGATCAGTGGAAACAGCCAATATTCTGAACACCGTATAGTCTCCATGGAGTCAGCTGGCCCCCGGGGAGCAGGCAGTGCCCCACAGCATCCCAGGCGACAGGGCTGTGAAGGGGTGCATCCCCCTTCCTCAAAAGAAGCATATGTACCTCTAAGTAGGGCAGCCATGTACACAACAGATCTTTTTTTTCCCGTTATATTAGTTGACTTAGTAAATGATATTACATCTGTCCATAATCCTGTCTGTTACTAGACTGATGCTCATTTGACCTGCTCTTCAAAACTTGTGGAGAAAGATATCCCATAATTCTCCTACATAATCACTCCTAGCAACTCACTATCCTTATGTTAAGGCAGTTTGCTATTGCCCAGCCTCCCCCTTTTCCCTGCTGGAGTTAAAAGTCCTTGTTTTCGGGACCTATTCCCAATGGATTTAGAAAACCAGTTAGTCCCTTCCTCTCTATGTAACTAAAGATCTGACCGTGTCTCCTCTTTCATGGACTAAACAAGACAGCTTTGCCAGCCTGCTGCCCAGTAAGCTAGAAGAGAAAAGCATGGAAAGGATCTGAAAAGTCAGGCCTGATTTTTAGAGCCAAATCCTACCTGGAAAGAGACCATGTTTTATTATGTACTCACTGTGGTTTACACAGTTTTGGTTCCTGTTTGGCTGGGATCATTGTCATAAAGTCTCAGACAAAAAAACAATTATGGCCCCAACAGAGCTATGTGAGAAAAATTAGGTCAATCAGGAGCTCGCTACACCCAGACGGTCCCACATGGTAAGCTCTGAGCCAAGCCCTGATAACCCACATACACTGGATGCTAAAGATCTCATTCCAGATATGCACCACTATCAGGGCATTCATATGACCTCTTTCAGTCACCTACAACATAGGTACCTACTGCAAAGTTCATCAGCTACATCACCTCTATGGCTCCTGGTAAGAAACGGGATGTTGCAGGTTGTGGCTCCTCTGGTCCCAGCTACAGTAAGGTAATAAGGTAGAGATCTGACATAGGTCAGAGAAATAGGGTTTTAGAAGTGCCTGATCCTCTCTTTGGTGAGAAAGAGAGCCTGGAGATGAGCTCTCTTGCAGGCTGGCTCATGAGATATGCAAAGCAGCAGGTGAGATTAATCTCGTGTACAGGGAGGAGAGATTCTGGCTGTAAATGTGTGCACAAGCGCTGCTCTGCTCTGGCTAGCTCTGTGTTGCTGGACCTCCCCTCCTGCCACCCCAAGAGGCGCAGCAGCATCCTGCAAAGGCACTGCACTTCATCACAGACCACTGTTGCAATGGAGCTACATGGCATTACAAGGGGAGAGCGAGCTAGAAGGATTCAGCCTTTACTGCTGGCCCTTTTGGTCTGAAACATTTAACTCTAGTGGGACTGATGAGATGGATCACCGGTGGGATCAGATTCAGCTGGTATCTGTAGCTCTAATGCAGTTTCTTTCATTAATCTTAACTACAGACAGCACCAGGATCATTAGCAATAACCATTTAAAAATACCAATTAGGATGTGCATTTCAAAACCAACAGATTCATAGTCACCTTTTCAAAGTTAAACCAGCTGGGTTTGATTTGAGTGTTTAAAGTGCATTTACAACTTCCAGATCTTGTCCCTAAGTATGGGAACTGGGCATTTCTTTTTCCCATTTTAAATGGCAACATTTTTAATTGGCATCTCATCTATCATAGGACCCCAGGAGCTGGGGCTTAAAGAAAAATACCAGGGATCCTGAAAGTAGGCAACATGGGGGATTTTTGCAGGGATGCTTTGCCATAAATAAAAAAAATTAAAAATTTAAACAAAACCACAAACCAAAAAACAAACCCTTACAAAAACACCTTTCAGTTGCAAAACTAGGGATTCAGTGCAACACCTACAACCCTGGGAGAGCAAAGCCCTGCATGGACCTATAGGACTACCCACTACCAGGGAAGGCAGCTGACTCAGGCCAATCCCCAGGCTGCAGCCCCCTCACTGTGTCTGGACTTACACAGCCACAAGGCTTCAGCCAGCTTCCCAGGATGCAAATACATGGGATATAAGGATCAGAGGCAGGAGACAGGAAGGAAAACAGTCCCATCAGCTCCTGGAAGCCTTCACAAATCTCATCCATCCACTCATTAAGGTCTCAAGGGAACAAAGCATTCAAATTCAAACTTTGACCTGTATTCTGGAACTGTTTAAACAGCCTTTCTCTGCCAAGACTGAGCTGGAGGCAAACAACTCATAGGGAGGGAACGACCCCACCGATTTATATGGCCTTGCATTTTCCCTGTAACAGAGGGAGACAGCTCCCTGATGGGTTCGGCTCCATCTGGGGAGGAGGGCATTTATCCTGGCTGAATAAACTCCGGGACTAATTTACTCAGAACCTGATAGTTTTGCACTCAGTGTTTGCTACTACTTCTTTGCTAATGCTTTTGGGGAAATATTTCAAAAGTCATTCCTACAGAAGATGAGGAAAACCCAAACCACACAGTCAGCAAGAACACCATTGCATTAGTGACAGTCACAAATTAGCACTGCTAATACTCTTATTGTTTCATTTCAGGTACTACAACCTCCACAGACTCCTCTGTCCATGCTGTAACAGGTACCTCCTGGGTTGTGATCTGCTTTAAATGTCTATTTGGATGTGGATGCACATGCCCATGTGGGGATGCAAATGGAGAGTCCACAAATGGGAACCAGATTCAGAACTCACATCCACCTCCCATGCTTTTCCCAGGACTCTGTGTTGCCAACCCCTGCCTGTCCCATCTACCATCATTCACCCCCAGATCTCCAAGGGCCACGGAGGGCACTGTACCCCAAAGGATGACCTTTCCTGGCTCCCCTTTTTCTGGTTTCTGCCCCCAACCTTGTCTGGAAGAAAGCAATGCTGTGTTTCTGGAAGTCTAGTGAAAGCAGAGGGATCCTGCTCTGTTCCCCCAGCTGTTCCTAGCAGTTCTCCGTTAGCATGCTCTCCTCCACAGATCCCTGGATCCAAGGTCCCTACAGCCACACCAGCGACAAACTCCCTCCTTAGCATCTCTTGCCCCCTTCACCCTTTCAGCTCAAATTGGTAATAATGGTCCCTTTCAGGCCCATCCTTCAGCCCTCCCTATGGAGATCCCACCAACAAGATGCACGCATAGGAGATGTCACCTCCATGTCTCTCTGCTTGTGTTACAGGTCAATCCCAATCAACAACACACAGCCCTGAAGTAAAGGACCATTCCTCAGGTAATGCTCATCTGGAGACCTAAGAGAGCAGCTTGGGGGCATCCTGGCTCGTAACTGGTCTGACCTTCAGTCCAGCTGGGCCATCCAGCAATAAATGGGGCTGTGCAGTGGCAGGCTGAATGAGAACAGTGGTGGGGAAGAAGGAAATTTTGTGGCATAAGGGCTTCTGATCCAGCCAGCTCACCCCAGAGGGATCAAGGCACAGGTGTGAGTAAGAACAGGGAAAGATCACTAAATTGAATAGGGAGAAGCAGGGCCGGCAGGTCACAACCTAGGGAAAGCCCTGGGCTTTGTATCTTGTGTGCACAAAGGATGCGACTGCCCAGAGCCCAGGCAAGGAGCCAGGCTGGGCGGCATCCATGTTGCTGCATCCTCCTACCTGGCATCACCTGCTTTGTTTAGCAGGTCTTCCATGGAAGGACGGTGTGCTTTGCATACCCTCAGCACCTCCCATAAAACAGGTCAACATGTTCCCCATTTCTCCAAGAGGAAAAGGGAAAGCATGAAGAGGCTTGTCCTAAACTGTACAATGTTTGTGTCAGCACAGGAACTGAACACTGCCTTAGCTCTAATTCAGTTATTCATGTTGGGGGTTTTGCTTTTTGTTATCTATCTTCACGGAAACAGCAATCACTCATAAGGACAGAAAAATATTTAAAAGTGATACAAACCTCTGATCTCAAATAGATCTCAGATTCTGCTCCCATGCCTTGCAGGAAAAGAAACTTTTTCCTAAATTCAGATATTTTGGTGAAGCATTTAGATAAGGGGGCAGGGGGGGAGGAAGGAGAACAAACAAAAAAAACCACCAAACCCAACCTTAAAACCATTTTCACTCTTTTCTAATGTTTATTGAAAAGCCAAGGTAAGTCTAGATAAGGAACTTGCCTATAAATTCCAAGCTGGTGATCCATTCTTCCTTGCAGAGGGCTTGAAAGCTTTTTCCCCTATGTCTTGCTCTGGACCATGTTCTTGCTACGTAGCTTTGAGTAGCAGGTTGAGGAAGGTGACAGAGCCTCCAGAGCACTGCAAGAACCGAATTACTTGTGCTTAGAGACTCTCAGTGAAATAAAACATAAAAGTTAGCATTTCAGATAACAAGCAAACACATGGGTGCCAGGCAGCCGCCAGTTAAACTGTCCAGTGATAAAAATACCTTCATTTTGAAAGCGGGGAAAAAAGCAGTGGCAAAAACCAGACTTTCTCCACATGTCTCCCGAGCTCTGCCAGCTCAGCACCTCCATACACAAAAAAGAGCAAAAGCTAATGCCAAAGTACAAGAGCTGCCTCACTCTGAGCAGGATGTAGGCTATTCCCTTGTCTACTTGTGCCCATGCTTTCCCTAGCAGATTATCCGTAACTCCCAAGGAGTTTGAGGACTCTTTGAAATAGCCATGCCCTCCTCCAAGCTGTTCCTGAGCAGACCTTGTGGTGAGCACAGCTCTTTGAAGTAACACTATGCTTCCTGTACAGAGCCTTCAGTAAAAGCAACACCACCGACAGACTTGAATCTCACCTCTGTGGGTCAAACTACTACAGCCAAATCCTTTTCCACCCCTACAACACTGCTAGCATTGACTGTGAGAGGTAAGTATGGAAAACTTAAATTTTTGCTCAGGCAGGACCTGTTTATGCATCCCTCCTTATCCAAACAAAACTGGGGGCATCAGAAAGACCGGGCTGGTCCACACCATGCTACTTAATTCAGTAGCAGCAACTTTTGAATCTCTCTGAGTCTTTGCTAAAAGAACAGCTCATTCCAGCTCCCCAAAAGCACAGGGCTGGACACAACCATGACCCGGATGTGGCAGCTGCAGAGCAAGCCCATATCAGAAAAGCCAGATCATGCTTTACCAGGTAATGTTTTGTGGAGAAGCTACAGGCACCCCAGTCTCCCTAGAAGACCCCTCCCAAGCTCACCTCTGATGTACACTCTCTAAACTGACTGCAGTCCAGCTTGCTAGCTGGACATCTTGACATCTGTTTGGAGGGGAAGTCTCATACAAACTGTTTTTTACCCCATGGAAACCCAATAGCTCTCCATAGCACAATTAGTAGCAGCTTCAAGAGTTAATCCTCCTTTCCTGTGTTTTCTTTATCCAGATGAAAATTCTAGTGGAAGCAGCAGCACAGCAGTTTCACCACCACAAGGTACTTTGTTCTTTTATAGAGTAACAGTAAGTTTAGATAATTTCATGGCAATTGGCTTACTTGGTTCACACAGTGCAGGTTATCTAAGCGCTAGTCTTCATCTTGGAGTTGAGCCATCAGTAACACCCAAAATCATGTCTGGTATCCTTACAAGCAGTGATAAAACAAGACTAAATGCACTTAACATCCTCTGCCTGGGATGAACTTGAAAGACTGATCTATGTTTAGGAAAAGGGAGCCCTTTTAACATCCTTTTAAAAAAAAAAAAAATTTTGCTTTTGACAGCTTGCTTAAGCCAGCCTGTAAGCAAAAATTAGAGAATTAGGTAAGAGTTTTCTCAGAATAAAGGCAGAATCCCACTGAGTGGGAAGACTGAAATCTGACAACTGAGCTGATTCCCCATTAAAGATTCAGTCTCGAAAATCTGCAATGGTCAAGACAAACTGCTCTGCCTCTCCAAGTACTTCTCAGATCTTCTCTAACACAAGCAAGGTTAAAAACCCGTGGTCAGCTCTGCCTGCACAGATGTCCAAGCAGCACGCCTGTGCCCAGCTAAGCCAAGAGCCCTTTGCGTCAGAGCAGATTGCTATTAATTATAACCCTGCTTTATATCTGAAAAGCTTCATACATCTTTGACTATAGAAATGTTGCTGATGCTTCCAAAAGCAAGGTCTCCTGCATGGGAGACCCAGTATTTTCCAGGGACAGGGTATCCATGCCAAGCTCAGCAAACCACAACTTCTGTCCACTGCCCATGGCTAGAAGAACAATTTCAGAATGAAACAAAGGGTTTGATGACAGGTGAAAAAATTGTTCAGCAGTAGTCCCTGCTTCTCAGGACTGTTCTGCTCCATGTGGTTTCTGAACCAGTTAGATTTGTTATTTCATACCTTTTCCCCTTTTCATACTGTTTCCCCTTTTTCTTCTGACTTTTGGCAAAATTACATTCTGAAAAAGTGATGTTTTCTGCAAGACAGGAACCCCAGTTTCAGCTGCATGCCCTGCACTCCACTTGCAGAGTGCCAGGAGCTGTTTCACACTTCTCCAGGCAGCACATACTTCTGGCCAACACTCCTGTTGGGAAGGTGGGGAAAGGAAAGGAGGAAAGAAGATCCTATGTGACCTACAGATGATCTTCTGCAGCTCTCAAGCACTATTTTCAGTCTCCTGACAAGGCCTGCAGCTGTTCATTAAGGTCAATGCAGAAAATCTGCCCATTCAACACATCCAGCAGGCAGCAAAGCATTTTTTTCTTTGTACATCTGAAACACACAGGCTACCTTTAAACTGGCTTGCCACAGGCATTGGAAGCAGATGTCACAAAACAAACAGCTTCATATAAGCCAGTTTATCCCACTGAGAACTGGAAGCCTTGCTCGAACAAACCTCTATGCTGCCACAGCTAGACTACATATGGTGTACAAGTTAGCCCAACTCAATCTAGTTTAATTACTTCTAGATAACCCAGGACAGCATACCCACTAATTCCAAGGACAAGCCAAACAGGCAATCCACATGCACAATCTCCAGAATTTCTTCCCCTAAACAGATTTTTTTTTTTAAAGTCTCAATGTTTATGAGCAATAGCAAATCTATAACCTTCCAAGTTCACTCTTCCAGTATTCAGTTGCATTATCTGCCCAAAAACTGCATCTGAGACTGCAGAACCTGAACAGTTTATACAAGGGTATTTGAATTTTGGTTCCCTGAGTTTCTGTTTGGGCATGGAAAATAGTACAAAGTACGTTTGGTGGGCAGGTGTTAGCCTGAGTACAAATTCCATGTTTTCCCAGATATCACCACCATTACTGTGAATCCATTCTCCTCTCAAGCATGCCCATTAATTCTTTTGGTTATTAGATGACACTCAAGGACAATACTCACATTCTGCATTTCCTCTGTGTAGGTCAAGAGCCCAAGAGAAGTGACAGTACCACAATATCAGCAACTCAAGGTATTTTCTCCTTTCTCTCATGAAGAGATCGTTACCACTAGATATTTTATAGCCCTTTTCACAGCCAAAGGCAAGGCCATCATACTGCTGTCTTCAAGGCAGCATGGTGAACAGCCAACGAGTACCTGAGGGATGCTGGCCATTCCATCTAGCCCTTGAAAAGCCTGTAAAGCTCCACAGAAGCAGCACTTTGGGGCAACCTGTTGAGCATGGGAACAGCGGTTGTGAGTCACAGCAGGAAAGGTGCCACTATGGCAAAAGGTCATAAAGGGAAGGAGACAGGACAAGCCTCCCCCTGAAACACACTGCCAGATGAGTCCTTCACCTGTCACTCTCAGTTTCATCACTAGGGCCCCAGCAGAAAACCCTGCCGGTGTTCTCAGACTGCCAATAAAAGGGGCCACACCAAGGCAATCCGATTCCCAAGTAGGTCTTGGTCACCTTGCTGTCAACATTGATGGGGCTGGCCAATTTCTCTTCAGTAAAGTGCAAGTTAGGTCCTCTAGCATTCCTAGGGATCCTCTTTCCAACTCTGGAAGAAAGACTTTTTATATAAAGCTACCTTTTTGCCCTCTTGTAGGCACCTCTAAGCCAGTTACCCCAACACTGAAGTCCTCTGGCTACTTGCCTGTGCCCACTCCAACAGATGATAAATCACCACTGACGGTGGCGGCTTTTGGTAAGGTCTTGTGCAACCTGGGAAAAGGATGGAGGGGGCAGGGGGGTGGTCTGTTTCACCAGGACATGCTGTTTTGGACACCCAGCTTCAAAGATGCTTCCTTGGAGGTGGCTCCACAGTTCTCCTCTTCAGCATGACTGAGCCTAGAGTTTTAAGAGTGCAAGTGAAAACCCTTGTGAAGACAACTTGTCACCAGCAGACAATAAAGCACCTAATAAATACTCCCAGCCGTGTGCAGTATACAAGGGACAGACAATTTGAAAGTTCATCATGGCTACACCTGAGCTTGGGATCTTGCTCCCAGCACCAGTGTTTGCCCCAGCTCCATGTTAGGACAAGACCTGGCTACAAATGATCCCATGCAATGCCTTGGTTTCTCTGAAAGGCTCTAGAATAAACACACTCCTGCCTGGAAGCTTAGACAATTTTATTTCCCTGCAAACCTGTTGGGACTGCATTCCCACCCTGTCCGACTGTTTTCCCCTGTACAATTGCACCCTGCTTGGCAGGAAGCAGCCAAGTCCTTTGCATCCTTCCGACTGTGGAAGGATGGAGCAAGAGATGCCGTACCTCAACCCAGCAATAGATTTGAAGATAGGCACGGGGTAGACTTAAGAGACCCACTCTGCCTTGGACTATACTGTCCCCCTCCTCTGTGAAGATGAGCAAGAAACCAAATTTGCTCATTTCTATCACACTACAGGAAAAAGTATTATTTCAGAAGCATTTTTAAAAGGCAAGTGTTAACTTCATAAGTATCATTTGCTTATATCCTCCAAGGGAAGCCACAAGAAATCCTGAAGCAGTCTTAGCAGGACAAGATTCCTGTGCAAAGAATAGTTTGATTTATCGAGGCCAGATGTATGAATCAAATTTGCAGTTGGCCACTGGTTTATGAGACAGATAACATCATTCACAGTCTTTAGCTTGTCTCTCCCCATTACATTATGTATTTATCTGACTTTATACACCTTTAGGATAAGATTTACAAACTGTAGTAGGGACATACTGACTTCAACCAGTCCCCAGTGTAATCAGCTGACTTCTGCCCTCCTGGCACTGCCTTACCAATTAAGTATTCACCAGAAGCCCTTTGAGGCTAAAACACAAAAGGATAAAGCCATTCGCTCTAGTGACTACTTACTTATTTGCCTATTACATACCATGCTCATTTCAATGAAAATATTGATTACCTACCCAAGTTTTGATGACAGTCAAAGTCTCCCTGCTACCCCAGAAGCCGAGGACAGGCACGTTGTTATATCAATCACAGACAGTTCTTTCCTCCATCCCCAGGTGTCATCAGCTTCATAGTTATCCTGATAGTGGTTGTGATCATTCTGGTCAGCGTGGTCAGCCTGAGGTTCAAGTGTAACCGCTCAAAGGACTCAGAAGGTATTTGCCTGGGGCGATCTGTTTTTTTCCTAATCAAAAAAGTCATCAGTTTCTACATGGATCTGGGAATTCCTAAAAATGTTTTTAAAAAAGCTTACATGGTGGGGAGGTTTTGAAGCCAGACTGGAACACAGATTCAGCAGTCAGGAATGCAGTGTGACAGACTCTTTAGAGCCCCAGCCCGGACCCATCTGCACAAGGAAACAGTTTCAAGTTTACTGCAGTTAGATGTGCAGATTCCCAGAGGTGGGCAGCTCTTCCAGCAAAAGTCACAGAGTTTGACACTCCATTTTCCCTAGGAATCCCATTTCCCACTAAGCAGTGTCCACTAGAGGGCAAGGCTGCTCTACACCAAGACAGTAACTGCCAAAAGACCAAAGGATGCTAGCGACTAAACAGGCAGCAAAGCATTCAGGCCTGCTTGTATGTCACGTTAGTTGAAGAATTTTCTCTAATCAACTCTCAAGTATCCCCCATGGTTTCTCTAATTTCATTTGGATTTCATTTATAACCCCTTACAACAATAACTCTGAACATAGCTGACTTATTTTACTGCTTGGCTGTGATGTTTTCTCACCTGTACATCACTAACTGCTTTTCTTTCTCCAGACAAACAGAAACCAGGGACCTCCATGGTATCAGAGAGGTAAGGCTGCTCACACTATTCACATCCTATTGAATATGCCTATTTTATTCCAGAACTAATTTTAGCAAGGAAAAGTGGCTGCTTTAGTTATTTCAGATGGAAGGAAGCATTTCAAGACATCTTTGAGACAGGTAAAAAAACCAAAATGAGCACTGATAGCACCTCATCCTCTGCCTGATGGAGTCAAAGGTAGAAGTTCGATATTTAGGGGGCTCAATTCAAAGCTGCACTGATGTCTGTGAAGACTCATCACCTTCCAAAAGCAGTTTGCTTGTCTGTCTTTGCCTAGACCTAGACTTGAGGTCTAAACCTGGGTTTCTGGATCTGAAAGCACCCTCAGTGAGATGAGATCAGATTCCCAAAAATATCTTCCAAGATGCCCATTACTTTTATCTAGCAAGAGCAAGATAAGGGGGCCCAAATCCAATTTGGGAGAGAAGAACCAAGCAGAGAATGGTTCGTCTGAACCCCATGGTCCATGACTGCTACCCAAGAAGAGGCTGCATGTGGGAAAGCAGCAGGAAACAAGAGCTGGAAGGAACAAAAACATGTTGCTCCTACTTTCCCATCTGACATTTTCCTAACAAAGTAATAAACCCTGCTTTCAAAAGAGACAAGGGACACAGGGAGCTAAGTCCCTAAGTATTTAGGTGACGAATTCACATCAACATGAATGGTTCACAAATACCCTTAATTATCATGATCTAAGTGACCTGCGGCCACTGCAGCAGGACATATCAGAGCAGAGGACTGTACACCCAAGGCACCCTAATCCCCAAAGTCATCCAGTCTCCACTGGCACTAAATGCATATCCCAGCCCTCAGGGTAGGGAGAAAGGGGAATTCCACCTTCCTAACACTTGTAACTCTCACTCTCTTAAGAGAGACACTGGCAATACATGAGCAGCAGCACTGCATCAGATGTAAAAATATCCAGGGCTCCCTATGTATGAAAAATAAACTTAAGGGCATAGGACAGAGGGACATGGTAATGTTTCCTTTTGTTCCAGTTCTGGTAACGGCTGCAAGGCTAGAAGGTAATTCAGTCACTGAGAATCAGATCCAAACTGCTCCTTGATTCTGCCTACAAGTAGTGATGGAGGTGACAATAGCACTTTCTGTTGGGCAAACCAGCACCACATCCAAATTTGAATGCACTGCTTGTTTCGCCAGAGGTGTCCTGTGTTCAGACAGGGGATGGGGACTTCAGCACTAAGCATGTGCCTGAACCAGGACAGCAGCTCAAAGGGCAGCGTAAGTCAGCCCTGGTCCCCTGTGCCAGCCAGCCACAGCCTTGCCATTTTGCCTCCAGTTATGTGCAAAGAAACTCCCTTCTCTCATTTTCCAGAGTAGTTAATACTGCCTTGTCTTCTTGACAGCTGCTCGGCAGGCACAAGCCAGAAGGATAACAGCATCACTCTGATCTCCATGAAGAACATCAACATGAACAACAGCATGAGTTACCCACCATCAGAAAAGGTTTCCCTTTTAAGCCTTGCTTTTTAGAGAGTTAGCTGGGGATTTGTCTTGCTGGATAACAGCACACCTTTGAGTTATTTCTTTGCTCTCTTATTCCTTCAGAAAGATAATAAAAAACAGCTGCCATCAAACTCCTAAAAGTCCAAACTGGTTCCAGTGAGCATGGTGAAGTTTGGCTGCCCCTCTCAGGTTTATCCAAGTTGCCTGAACTCAAGGCATCACGTTCATCTCACATATAGGTGCCATCACCTAGCCATCAGAACTAGAGTGGTTTGTTATTAAATGAAGAAGTAAATAAGCTAGCCTTTGTGAAGCCCTCTCGTCCAAGCTTACCGCATGCCTGCTCCACAGGTGATATTGGAGCACATTCCCATCAGTACCCTCAGATCCATCCCACAGGAGTAATTCACGTCATTTTAAGTTGTTTTAAAGCTAACTAGCACTGGGACTTGGTTTGAGGGAACATATTGCTTAACCTCTTCTGCCAGCCCAAACAGGCTGCTGATGCACCATGTTTTCTTCCTTTTGCAGGTGCTATGAAGCCAAAGGCCCAGAACTTGAAGCTGACACATGACAAGCAGCAGTGACTTTCTAGGTTCTTTTTTTTTTTTTTCTCTCCCATTGGGGAAAGACCAAGGGTGGACTTTATATATAAATTATTATGTCCTTTCTGATCAATACATTTACAGTAGCATCCCACATAGCTTCCCCACCTGGGGTGTAAAGGCTTTCTCCAGTTACAGCCTCATGCATACTCAATGGTTGATATCTAACTTTTTTTTTTTTTTTTTTTGCCTTCAAACCCTCAGATTACTCCAGCACCAAGAAGCACCAAGGAACCATCTACCTGGCTAATAAACTGCTGCCTTAGATTAATGGTCTTTATAGTCTGTGCTAGCCAGTCACAGGCTCATTAATCAGTATAGCCCCACATTGAGTCAAACCTGTGCATTAGAAAAGCATGATCTGAAGCTGAAGGCCTAATGAGACTGAAAAGGCCAAGTGCTAAGTCAAATCCCAGCCCAGTTGCTCCAAGCCCCTTATCCTTGGTGCCCTCATTGTCCCCACAGCGGTGGGGATGACCATATCCACCTACCTCACAGGGTTGTTGTGAGGCTATGTTAATCAATGTCTGTAAATCATTTGGAGAGCCATGAATTAAATGTGCTGCTGAAATGCAAACTGCCACCTTAAATACTTTATTATTAATAATAGAGCTTCAGGCAGGCAGATCGCTATCTTCCCACAGGTCTGCCGTGCTCAAAGAACTCCTCAGTGTAAAGAACAAGGTCTCTGCATAGACAGGGTTTTACCCGAGTGTAAAAAGGCATGGCCACAAGCAAAATGCTGAGCTACTTCAGCTCCTGAAGTTTGGTAGCCCAAGCTTGCTGGGAGAGCTTCCATCTTCTGTACCACCACTTCCCCAGAGCTTCCTGATAGACCAGAAAAGCAGATGTCTCTACCAGTTCAGCCAAAGCATTCACCTTATGGTAGCACCAAGAACCACCAGTGCACCCCCAAGTCACCACGATAATAAGAACAGTCCTCCGTTAGGCTCCACAGTGCAACAGCTCATGTTTGGAACCAGCTGGTTCACAACCCAAGCTCGCTCAGACCCAGCTGCCAGTCACTTTTACCACCTACAGCGAAATACATCCCTACAAGTCAAGCAACCAAAAACAATGGAGACATCAATACCCAGCCTCCACGTGGCCCTAAGAGAAATGACGTGCTGTTGGGTATTTCTGGAGGTCTCAGCTGCCTTATTCAGTAGCATAATGTACTAAAGCACTAATTTTGCAACTACCTTTGCCTCTGCCCATCTTCACCATGACCCCTGCTTGCAAGCTTCACCAGCTCCAGTCAACACAGACCTCTAGAGCACCTCATCTACCCAGCAGCAGTACACTGAGATACTGCCATGTCCTAACACGAGCATCAATATCCATCAACCCTGAAGGTAAACTCTGAGGTCAAGAAAAAAAAGATTTAGCCAAGCACTCAAAATAGGTATCACTGCACACATTCACCTGCACAGTTCAATGAAACATAATAACGAGGTTCATTTAATTTTATAGGATGGATAAGAGATGTTTACTGGAATGTGCAGTGCTAGGGAGCATTTGTGTGCTTTGCAGCTAGCAATGAAGCGTTCAGCAAAATAAATGCAACATTTGCACAACTTCTGCTAAGATCCAACACGGTGTCTGTCCTTAACGTACACACCAGGTAGTTTGAGAAGCCGTTTTTTAAAGAAATGAAGCCGTTCAGGTAAAATTCCTGAAAAGTAAAATGACACCACTCTACTCACCCAGCCTCCACCAGACTGGCGAGTTTGCTTAAGCACAAGATCCCAGGTGATTCCTAGGTAGGTGGATCCAGATAGCTCCAGATCTCAGAAACCTAGGACTGAGTGCATAGAGCCTCACAAGTAGGTTTTTAGTCCCAGGAACAGACCATAAAGGCATCTGGTGATATCAGATACTTCAGTAATTCTCAAGCTTAAACTAATCTCCCCTCTACAATGGCCTCTGAAAGATGGTCCCATGCTTAATTTTCCTTCGTGTTCCTTCTTCCCATAGATTCTTGAGGGTCTTGACAAATAACCTGAACCTGCTCCACTCTAAAAAAAACTGATGCACACCCAAAAGCAAAATTCCAACTTTGACCTTGTTCAAAAGATAAACAATAGAAGTGATGTAACCCCTAATTTCCAGCCACTGCTGCTCACATGAGACATCTCCTCCAAGCTCCTACAAAGCACACTGGTGGAAGATACTAACTCCCTTGCACCACAACTCCACTCCCACAGCTCATCAGCCCAGCTTTGATTAGCACATGGGATGAGGGGAAACAAGCAGCAGCATTAGCAATGCATGAGTGCAGCTGGAAGAAATTGCAGGACATGCCCTTGAGGGGTTTCCAACTCAAGCTTGGTCAGAAGGCATGGGGCAGGCAGGGCTCCAAGCTCCTTCCAGCCTCAACACAACAACTCAAGATCATCTCCCGTGGCCCTGCCAACGCAGCAGCGCTGCCAGGAAGGAGCCCTCAGCACCGAAATAGTGATGTCATTCTCTGAAGCAATCGCCACAACCACAGCCTTGAGCTCACCCCAGCCTGGCCTGGGACACGCTGCAGCAGGGAGACGAGAGGCTGAGGCTAAGGCTCAACCCACAGCAGCCACCACCGCAGCTCCGAGGCCAANGGGGGCGGTGGGTCTCTGGTGGGGGCCTGCGGCGGCGTCTGGGGGGATAGGCCGGTAAAGATAACCCTGTGTGCGCCTCCAGAATAAAGAGGTGTCGGAACTACTATGAAATTCTGGGGGTGGAGAGGGACGCCAGCGAGGAGGACCTGAAGAAAGCCTACCGCAAACTGGCCCTGAAATTTCACCCTGACAAGAACCGCGCTCCCGGAGCAACGGAAGCTTTTAAAGGTGAGGTGGGGGCTGGCCCGGGTTCGAAAGTCGTAAAGCAAGACTGACATGAGGACAGACAGCCTCAGGCTTACAGTTCCGCACCTTATATAAAGGCATCATACGGGCCTATATAGCTTGTCATTTTTATAGACAGATATCTGCATCTCCACAAAATCCCGCAGCTGGTTGGCAAGACTTGCCTGTTAATCTTCTGAATACAGATTTCCATTGGAATCAAAGGGAAACGTATCCCAAATCTCATTCCTAGATACTGCTAAAGGTTCAGAACAATGCTTGGAAATTATATTGGCTATGCAGGAGAGTGTGTGGTTGTGTAATCAATAACTGCTCGCAGTCATAAATAAATGTTTTTTACATATATATGTATGCAAGCATGTGAAATTAGAGTCCAGTATTCTGTGTCTGGATTTTTCAGTAATGTTGCAATCTAAACCTGTATCAACAATGTTAGCATCTAAACTCTTACATCTTTTGCCTTTTCCAGCCTGTGTTGCAGCTGTCTGTAACAGCACTGTAGGGCAGCATGAGGAAAGTGAGACAATCACTTATAGTCTATTAGAAGAAGGAGTTTTTTAAGGGCTTTTCTTTTTTTTTTTTTTGTTAGGGTTTTATTTCTCTATGAACTTGCTTACAGCCATGTTCTGTCACGGATCAAGGGAGAAAATTGAACCAAACAAATACTTCTGGGTGATTTGACATAAAGTGTGAAATAGATATAATGTACAGCTTCACAAGCATCTCTGTCAACAGGAAAAACTTTGAATATTGTTCTGCATGTTAAGTAGTCTCTGCAGTTATTAACTTTGAATTAACTGTATATGGTATATGGAGGTACACTTCTATATCAGTGCTCAAGTTTGATCTGATAAAATGTGACATTCTCACTCAGTCGCTTGACTGAAGTGGACTCTCACCGCAGTTTTACAAGTATTTCAACTCTCTCCATATACTTTAACACTTTTGTCTTTCTCCTAGTATCAGTGATAGCAGGAAATAGGTTCAATCACAGGTAATGCCAGTGTTGTAAGACGTTTTTTACAAAGGCGGTTCTTTCAAAAGTAACTCCATCTTTGGTCAAGCACAAATTTTCTGTGCCTGTTTGGGCTTGTTTGCTACTCTGCTTATAAAAGTCTGAGATCTGGAAATACTGCGTGATATGCCTGTGTAACACTTCCTTTAATTCACTCTCCAGCAATAGGCAATGCTTTTGCAGTTCTGAGCAACCCTGAAAAACGATTACGATACGATGAATTCGGAAGTGACCAAGAGCACGTCAGCACTGGCCAGGCCAGGCACTATAATTACTACACAGAATTTGAAGCAGACATTACACCAGAAGAAATATTCAATGTGTTTTTTGGTGGGCACTTTCCTACAGGTCAGTATCTGTCTGTGGTGTTTTTGAAATGCAAGGAGTTGACGCTAGACCATAAAGGAAGTTCAGCTTCTCTTGGTACTGCTCAGGGAGTTGATTATACATTTGAAAAGAGCAAAAACTTTTTTGGATTTACTCTTTTCTCCCTTCCTAGCTTTTTATGCCTGGAAAAGCTCCCTTAATGCATGATTTAAACTTCAGATATTAGGAATTCCATTCCCCAAAAATGTCAAAGCCCAGCCTTGCTGTCCAGGAATGCTCCTAGAAGAGAGAGCTGCCAGTGGGGTAATGAATGTTGCTGCCGAGGCAAGCTCCTAACCTCCCAGCCTGCCTTGAAAATTTCTGACAGTACTGGTTAGGGGTAAAAACATTTGTCTGGCAAGGGTTTAGGCTGTTTGATTCTTGGGTAGGCAACATTTTAATACTAGCTGTGGCTGAAAACTCTTCTTGTTGTTGCTTTTATTCCTTCCATTGTCTGAAGACAGCAATGGTATGGGAGATAAAATAAGGTGTGAATGGGAAGGGATCAGAGGTGTCTTTGCTGATGGTGATGTACTTGAGACACCTTACTGTGTTCCAGTACAGTGTGGCAGCAGCTTCTGGCATTGTGGTCTCAGTGCCCCTGAGCAGAGGAGTTCATTTGGCTGGCAGCAGCTTGTATACTGTAAAGAAATTAAAACTTCTTAGCTTAGAAGGTGATGCCTGCCAGGAAGCCTGGCTGTTACTGAATACACAGTATCCAGTAACAGAACAGTAGATCTGTACCTGTAGCGGGTTTGTTCATGTCTCAGTCCAGCCTTGGTTTTTGTATTTGTAGTAAAAAGAGAAAGATACTGCAAGATAATGGAATGCAGGTTTGGATTAAAAGTAAACCTGAAAGGTATGGTGAGCTCAAGGGTCTTCCTGGCAGTATCTAACAAGTTGCTTTAGCACAAACATTCTCACCTCCAAGGCGTGATATAAAGCAACATACACGCCAATTACTACAGCATAAAGCCACAGACAGAGGTAGTGACTTACGAGCTCCCTGTAACCTTAGTCTGTGTGGTAGCTCAGGGGACCTCAAATTGTTTTCAAAAATTTGATCAGTAGATGTGTTAAGTGAGACAAACTCAGCGTGGCGTAATTCCACTCTGAGTTTGCAAGTTTTCCATTTCTGACTTTGCAAGAAATTGCACCTGCAAGAAATTGCACCTGCATGTGCCTTTTGCCTCGGCCACCAATGAAACATTTCCCTTGTGGAATGTGACGGCTGCAGATGACAGGGATGCTTGGAGTTGAGGACAAGCAATTGAGGAGCTGCAGGTTTAACAGGTAGAGTGGCATGAAGAAGAAAACAGGAATTTTTATCCAAGTGGCAAAGAATAAATAAATAAAAAATATATATATATTAATAGTAGTAGGTATTGGTAGTAAACAATAGTTTTCTTGCCAGAAAAAGGTTTGGGTCTAAATTTATGTACGTCTTCCTAATGTAGAAGGGCGTTTTAAATTACAGAAAATCGTCAGTTCAGTAGTTTTCCAAAGAGGCAAAGTCCACACAGTTTCTCCTTAGCAAGAGAATTACTAGGAAGAGGATGTCCAGATGGTTGATATAAAAGAGAACATTTTTTAAACTCTCATAATGTTAAGTAGGACTTACGTGCATGAGCTGAAGTTTGTGCTAAGCTGCAGTGTTTGTGCTGGGTTTTGTTTTGTGACACCTTGCTATAACTAGGCTTTCTGGAAATCTGAATAAGAAATGTTGGTGTTAGAGTAAACTCATTTGTCTAGCTTTTGTGGGCAGGTTTATGGCTTTGTTTTTACTGTACATTTTTCCTCTACGGAAATTCAGTGGAAAAATATTAAAAGTTAAAATGTTAAATGCCGTAAATCTAAAAGGAGACTCCATGTGGCCTTAGCGTTGCAGTTATAACGGGTAGAGGCTACAAGTTGAACTTCCTTCTCATAAAAAATAAATGCACATGGAAGGAACAAAACTGCTAGCAGAAATTCTTTGAGAAACTTAGGATTTGGGAAAACTTTTTGCTAGGCACCCTGCAAAAGCCATTCTTTTCCCACACTTGCTTCTCTCTTTTTGACAGCTTGATAAAATATCATCTGAGCAATGTTGAATTATAGAAACAAACTTTCTTTTTCAAGAAAGAAACTTTGGTTTTCAAACCAGCCTCATTCAGCACTCTGTTGGAGCTCTGACTGCAAATGTTCAAAGGTTTTTCCAAGGGTCTAGGCACAAGTGATGAAACAGATGTTTTGACACAACAGCAAAGGTCGCTTCCGCCCAGGTTTCTTGCAGTATTCTTAGGGAAATTCAGAGAAAGGACAGCGTAAGAGTGTAAAATAATGTGACATCTTTTCCAGGCTTAAAAATAGATTTGCATTTCTGTTGTCATGATAAGGCCATAAATTTAAATTCTCTAATACAAAGACATTCTGAATTTCAAAAGAGGAGAGCACAGCTGTTATTAAGTTATTCATATGGTGATAAAATTGGAGTTGAAGCTTCAAATCAAAACAGCGTATGCATGTCTTTCCTCATAGAATTTTTAAAAATAAATCAACTATATTCAGTGTGCAAGAAAGGAAATCCTGAATTGTACTCTTCTTTTTTAACTCTTTTTTTTTTTTTTAAAGCTCTTTCCTTATTATAAAATTATTAAGTGAAACTATTACTAGCATGAAGGCAGGGGAAGTAGAAAGTAGTGTAGAAGACCATATTCAGTAATTATGGGAAGCCATAATTCATGGCCTGAGTTTGATGAAGCAAATTAATTTTCACGCTTAGAACCTGGGGATGCAACACAAGCTATGGCTTTGCAGGTGAATGTGACAAAAACGATAGTAAAATATGAGGTACAATAATAAAAATTATAGCGTGTTTCTGCAGTTTGATTTAAGTTAAGATGCACTTGGGGCAAACTTTACAATTTCTCTGGTACACTTTTTTGGAACAACATATTATTTTGACATTTAAATCTGAGGTATGTTTGCACTTTTTAATCTGAGGTCTCACAACTGTCATTCAGGCCGTGTAGTACAAGCCTGGACAATCAGCTAGAAATTCTGAGAAATACAGGTGAGTAACAGGAACGGGATGAAAATCATGACTCTCTCTTGGTTTCTTTTAACAGGAAATATCCATATGTTCTCAAATGTAGCCAGAGATGCGCACTATTACCCACGGAGGCACCGAAATGAAAGAGCATGGACGCAGGAGCAAGAGGAGGAAGAAAACAGGCCACAGGTAGCCAGGAGGAGGGATCTCTTGGGCTTAAATATTTCCCCAGGGTGGGGGGTCCACTTACACATCTGAAGCCAGGACGGACTTTCCCATCCTTAAATGCTCAGTGTTTATCCTCAAGTGCTGCAGCCAAAATGGATGTTTTCAAAAGTAACTAGGTTGTCTTTTATTAATCACTAATTTAAAAATACATTGTATTGATAGGATTACAGGCTTCAGAGTTTCTGTCACCGAATGTTTTGCTGGTGCTTGCTTTTTGCAAGCTCTAATGGTTTGGTAATCCAACAACGATTAGTCCAAATGTGGACTTATAATGGATATGGAAGTACTGGCTTGTCTTCATGGCATATTTAATCCTTCCGTAAATTAGCACAAAACTTCTGCCCAAGTGCAGCACAGGCTTCTTCCAGCCCTGGGGCAGGATGGGTCTGAGATACTTTTCTACCAACCGAAACCTCCAGATGAGACACAAGGTGTCATTTGTTGCTAGTGCACATACACACATGCCACCTGCCTTGGAAAAATTTTCCTCCAGAGGCAGTCTGTTAACCTGACAAGATCATTCTGCAACGAAGATGAATTTTATGAATCCCACCTACTACTGCATCAGGTATCCTTGTTGCTATCCCAGGGCAGGGGGCAAAGCCTAAATAGCTGCATATTATATTTTGCTCCTGATTAGAAAAGGCGTTTTAGAAGCCAGTTTAGAAATCAAATGATGCACAGAAGTAAAGTTTCATGTTTTCTTTGATATTTTTTCCACTCTTGCGTTCTGCTAAATTCAGTCAAACAAAAAACCCAAACGCTTGTATCCTGTCCCAAGTTGCACTACCTATGGTCTCTTAAACCTGTACTTTTCAGCCATTTTATCCAGTGTTTGAAGAGAGATTGAGATTTTTAGAATGCATGTAGCGAACTTCAGAAGATGCACGGAAAGCTGTAGGCACAAATGGGAATTGTAGTGTGTTCCTTCAGTTTGGATTGTCAGCTGGTCACTGGCAGGTATAGTGCTGTGGGCATGTATTGCCTTGTGAAGGAAGCTGTAGATGAAAGAAATGTCATGAAAATATAATTGAAAGAAAATGGCTTTAAAGAGTTCATTGAGATTATTAATAAAGGTTTTTTTGAAGTTAAAATGTCATCCCTCTGCTTATTTTCTTTTCAGTTTACATTTAATACATTGTTGATCTATGATAGATAGCCCGGTTTCTGTGAACAGGTGCATCCTTTTCCATCTGTATCTTTTCTTGACTACTAATTATTGTTCTTTTCAGAATTCATATTCTGCATTTATTCAGTTGATGCCAGTTTTCATAATAATAATAGTGTCAGTTATAACTCAACTGATGGCCACAAACCCACCCTACAGCCTATTCTACAAATCGTAAGTCATTTAAAAACACATTTTTCAGGTCTTTGGTGTTTGCAATAAGGAGGTAGATGGAAGCTAGACTTGATGGCAAAATGCATGTTAGTGTTCTGTTCTGCTCTTTCTAGAAAGTGTTATTAATTTGTAAATAAGGAAATACCAACAGTCTCTACTGATGAGTTCTAAGCGTTACCACTATGAAGTTAACTATGGTGCGGTTTAGGGTACCATGTACTGAACAAATAGAGGCGCTGAGCCAGAAAGCTTTCTCAACTGGTGTGAAATGTTTTTACACAGTGATACAGTAGCAGGAATGTGGGTGTAGCTCAGCTACAGTGCTGATCAGCCTCTGGTCTGCCCAGCCCCCAGGGATCCGTGTACCACCGCTTAGGGGTTTTGTGTAAAGCAATTAAAAATGAAGCCTGTGGTTCACAGTATAAATCCAAATCTGCTCTGGAGCCTGAATTCCACTGGGAGAATTGTCAAGCTCCACAAATCATTAAAGCCTTGAAATGCCCTGGTTTAACATCTGTAAAGTAGCAGGACCCCAGGGTTGCAGAGGGCAAACTGAACTGGTCAGCTGTGGAAGCAGGAGGAACACCACCAGGCCTGCCATAATCTCAGTTTGTGAGGCAGAGGAAAACGTGCTTGCTCTTCTCAGCATCCAGTGTTGGGAGGAGGGAAGCTCTCTAGTGGGAAAGAGCTGACCAGTTCAGTCACCTTCACTGGCTCTTACAGAGATAGGAGTGGGAGTCAGCAGGTTTTGGAGAACCTGCTGCATGCAGCAGTAGCAGAGTGCTCCAAACACTCCCCTTGCTCCCTTCTAAGAGCAAAACCACCTAGGTGTAGGTCCGTATCCTCTCCACTGTCATAGTAGCCCAACACCCTTTATCGTTTTTTACCACAAGATGTCAGTGTATAGACCTAGCATAAGAACAGAAGGGTGATTGTTTTTTCGGTGGGTATTTTTTTTCAGAGTGTTTTTTGCTATCTGCAAGTCCCATGTGAAACCTCCCACACTGCCACCAGCGCAGCTAACCTCTCCTGCTTTTCTTCACTACCTCCCCTTCTCCTGTTGATATGAGATAGTCAGGCCTGTGCCTGGTACACAGTTATGCTGTTTCTCTAAATCATATCCTTAAAAAAGCGAATGGCCTAAAAATGAAAAGAAATTGTTTATATAAAAAGAACATACACCTCTGAGACATAGCAAGAGAGAAGGAAAAGAGGAGTCTAGGAAGTAGAAGGGGCAAACTGGATTCCATTGAGTAGAGTGTAACCTTTGTGTTTTGGCTGCCTGCCTCTTTCTCTGGGCAGTGATTTGAAAAAATGCCTCGGTATCTTTGCTCAAATAAGGAAGTTCAGTATAAGAGTATAATTTAATCCAGTGGCTTTGTCAGAGTGGCTGATTCTACCTACAGGATATTCTTTGGGGTATTCCATGCTTCACTTCACTTAATGATGATTATGAAACCCTAAAGGAAAGTGTAACTAGAATCTCCCTTGCAAATTCTTATTTCTACTAAAGGATCCAGAAATTGGGAAAATTCACATCCAATTGCATTGTGCCCTAAGCAATACAAGGGCCATATGCCTTTCCTATAATCTCTACCTTTGTTATCAATTCCCATGGATTTCTGCACCTAGCTTGCTAGAAATTACCAGCAAATAAAAGAAAGCGTGTGGAGCTTCCGTTTGCAGATAAAGTTTGCTCTAATAGTTTTGGAAGTGTCTTGACTGAGCTGTTGAGAACAAACACAGTATTTGGAAGGAGAATTGTCAGCTTGGAGTCAGTTATTTGTCAATATCTCCAAATATTAGATATTTTCCTGTGGTTTTTT
>VZTL01037278.1:24546-46657 GCA_013400535.1 Scopus umbretta | reverse complement strand
TTGCTGTGCCTGAGACTTGTAATTTCTTTATTGGATGATTGAGGGAGCTATAGTCCTGCAGAAAGTAACTGTAAAGAAGTTGTAAATACTGTCCTCTAGAAATGCCAATATGGAGAAACATCTCATGATTTCTTTGTATTTGAACTGCTAAAAAAAAAATATCTTTTTTTTTCCATTATTTTCACAGGTCCATAGGCCATGTTATTAGCAGAGAAACAGAGAACTTGCAGGTGCCTTACTATGTTGATAAAAACTTTGAAAAGAATTATCAAGGAGCAGAACTTCAAGAGCTAGAGAAAACCGTTGAAAAAGATTACATAGACTATATTCAGACCAGCTGCTGGAAGGAGAAACAGCAAAGTAAGTTATTTTTGTTACAAGTGTGTGCCTACAACCCATCAGTAATTGTATGATGGCTATGCTTCACAAAGCACTGCCATTTTTAGCCTGATTTTCCGATGCATTTAACATCTCAAACCTTGCAGTGGTATTTCTCACATCTGCTCTTAATACTGAATTTGCTACTCTTGAGGGTCTGTCAAAATTCATTTTAGGTGATTCTGAAAGACAAGTGGAAAGTAGATTTCACCATTTGAGACATTTTTCCACTCAGTTTTTATGCTTGAGTAACTTAGTGATGATGTTTTAGATGTGTAATACACCGCATATATCTAGGTCTGGCAGATTACTAGGGCTAGAAGAGATCTTGAGACATCACCCGTTTCACGTTTTCTTTGCTGGAATAGAATCATTTTTGCTTTGACTGGCTCCGTGAGAAGATGGTGTAACTTCTTCTTCAAAACTTCATTAGGAGAGCCCATAGCCTGTTCAGGTGCTTTTGGTAATCTTGCAGTGGACTGTGTTAACTGCTATCAGTTTTCAAAGCATGTGCTTCTATACTTGTTTTGTGCGCTTATTTGCATTTTCTATCTTTAGATGAGTTTGAGGTCATGTTTCTCACCATAGTCAAGATTTTATTTTAAAAACAAGAATTGAAGGCAGAAAAGGAGAACACAAGAATATGACCATTTAAAATCATTATTGTCACGTCAGTCCTAAGTTGATCAGTGGCACATATAAAGGCATGTATTTTAACCCCATATTGTATTATTTGTTAATTACTACTTTTCATTTAAAATAGAGCATATCCCTACTTCTTTTGTAACTGTACAAAATAACAAATCAAATTACAAGGACTAGCTGAAGTTGGGATATTGTGACTGATTTTTTTTTTCAGCTGAAGAAGTCATCACCTTATAATGAGTAAACACAAACTACTGCTGCACATAAAGGAAACTGAAAGAAGCTGTTCCTGTATAAATGTTTAGTAGTAGCACACAAGCTGCTTTCACACACTAGTAGGGCTTTCTAAATTGCTCTCTGTAAAACAGTTCTCAGCACACTACTAAAAAGTGACTTTGCACTTGCTTACAGTTTCTTTATCAATTGCATCATTATGGTAGCATACGCTTTGTCTAAACAAGACCTGTTTAATCCTGTGCTAGAGGTAACAGTAGTGTTGCTGACTCCCAACTATTTACAGGGTTAGGCTAAGGCAATGGTTTGTGGGATTTTGATGGGAAGGGTTGTTTTGTTTTCATCTGGAGACTGTTTTGGTTTATTTTACAAAAAAGTCACCAATCTTGCTTTTAAAGAGAAATAGACAAATGTAGACTCTGAAGTTAAAACATAAAATAAAAGAACCCATAATGTAAGACCATAAAAATCCCAAACCCTTAGTTTTTGGTGTGCTTGACTTGTGATCTCTGAGCATCTGTGGCTGGCAGTAGCAGCCTCTAGGTATAATGTGGTTGTTAATAACCATAAATGTAGGCTTGTTATAGGCATAGAATTTATTCCTTACCAAAAAATCCTTTTAATTGACCTTGTGCAACTGAAAGTCGCCATATTGTCTCTTTCATGTAGACCTTGAGCTAAGGAGTGTCGTGCCCCAAAATGGACAACAGGGTTTGCAAGTCTAAGAGAGACTGGTAGTCAGAGGGGTGGAGATGTTCCAGCACCGAGTGCAAAGTGATGCCTGCAAAACAGTGCTCCTCTGGAGCTTTTTACACTTGGAGACTTTGTTAGTCACACATCTGTAAATATATTTACAAGGTCCACAATTCACAGTAGCCTGAGGAGACCACTGTGATTTAAAAAAAAAAAAAAAACCCAAAACATTTTCAGAATTATTACCATCTAGGCCAGTGAGCAGGTAATGAGCACAGCTGAGACTGTGCTAACTTTAGTACAGCCAAATTTGTAAAAATAAACTGCAAATACAAAATGGAGTGCTAGGGAAAAGTTCTCTGGAGATGTTGAAACAGTTCTTAGTCAGCTGTTGCTTCATAACTGTGGTCTAATAATTCTTGTTTAAGTGTTTAACTTCATGTGGTCAACTTTTTTTTTCTGTGTGTGTCAATTGAATGTCTATTAGTAGTACGTTTGTTTTGTTTACTGAGAGTGCATTTCTCTTTAGCACCAGAGAAATGGACATAAGTTATATAGGAACAGTTTGACTTTTAAAGTCCTTGATTTTATGACATGAAAAGTGTTACCTGGTGTCCAACTACCGTAACGAAATCTTCAAAAGTAACTGATATATTGGTATCTTGTTCAGCCAGTCACTCTTATGCTGCTGCAGGAGACAGTGTTCCTCCCCTCACAGCAGAATAGTGTGTAAAAGTTGCGTATGCTGTGGTTTTGGTCTTCTGAAATCTTTGATACAGTGCAAAAGCCATGTCCCAGGTTTTTGAGGAGAGATTGTTCAGCACAATTGCAAAGTAAGACTGCAAAGAGCTCCAAGTCGGAGAAAATCACAGAGAGGCAACTGAAAACAGAAGAAGGGTATGTAGTTGGAATTGGGTATTTTAGGAGTTCATTAAAGAGAAAAAGCACAAAGGAACAACTTTATGTAAAAGATTGAAAAACATAAGAAAACAATGTGACAAGAGTGACTATTTTTGCCCAGTTGGGTAAGTGTAAACTAAGATTCTTCACTGCAGAACTCCAGACTCTGGACTCTGAGACAATTACCTGAGTTTGGTTTTGCGGATGACTTGTCAAGTCTATGTGCCCAGCACTACCTGAGTGGCATTTTAGTTATAAAACCTGAAAAGTAATTTCTGATCTAAAATAAAATGTTTATGCTTGTTGGTTTGTAAAGCTTTTCAATAAATAGGTGGAGAGTTAAATGGCTTTAAATTTCAGTGGGACAGGGACAAAGGATGTAAGGCATGAAAGGACCTATTGAAGTTCTTTCCACTCTGAATGATTTTGTAAAATGAGGAGCTTGTAAGATATATAAAAGTTCTTTGAAAAATTGTCATCAGGTAGCCTGTGCTTAGGGAAATTTTGACCTTTTTGGAAACAAATTACTGCTGTTCTCTTAGGTGTATCTAATCCTGGGTCTAAATTATTCTTCAGGGAGAAAGCTATATTAAGACTTCCTGAGCTGATCTGCAGAAGAAACTTCTCTGAATTACTAGGGGGAAATAATTTAAATGATGGGATTATTTCAGTTTTGAGAAGAAGGGGAAAAAATATGCAAAGTACATTCAAGATCGTATTGTTAATGAACAGGCACAGAGGCCTTTCAGACAAGTCCCTTAGCTAGCTGTTCACCTTCCTGTAATCAATACCAACCAAAAAAAAATACATATAATGCCTTCTGGGCAAACCTCTTGCCAGATAGAGTTTGAATTCTGAGAAGTGCAACATCAAAAAAACCCCAATTATCCGTACCTGAAAGTATATATTTGGATGGGTGCTGTGGGCTGTTGCAGAATGGATCTGCCGAAAGAATTGCATGTCTCAAGTTGCGTGGGCAGTGGTGTATGTCTTGTAGTTCCTGTTTAGCTTATGAGGCTGCAGACAGCTGACACAGCCCCAAGGCAGCGATATGAAAAGTAGTCACGAGGCTCTTTTTCCTCCTGGCTTGTCACTTCAATACCACCGATGGGCGAGGAGTAACCTCCATCTGCCCATCTGTGCCGGGTGATACGTCAACAGGGATCAATGCACGATGAGATGTAGTTCAAATGTAAACAGCAGAATCACCTAAGATAGGTGCTGTGTAGCAGATCAAATGCTATCCTACTAGCCCCTTTTTATGTGCAGTTAGTTTAAATATATATTATTTTTTTTTTTAAGGAATTGCTTATTTTTTAGATCATTAACATCATTTTAAACCTTACATGACTTCTAAGCTATATTTTTATAGTTTGTGTTTTCTTTGCAGACAGTAATAATCAATCTTATTTTTTGTTTTGGTTATTGTCCTACTAGTGCACTGGTAGAGAGGGTTATTGTAACTGTTTGAGTTTCTAAGCAATTATGAAAATACTGTTTTCTTAAGTAGCTAGCCTGGTTAAACCCAATGGCCTCTCTTTAAAGAAAGTTAGTAATATGCCCAGTTCACTGAAACAAGGTGAATTAAAAAAAAAAAAAAAAAGCCACAAGGATAACAAAGCACTGACAGTTATGTAAAGTAGGCTCACAATTTCATCCTAATATGTATTTTTTTCATCTTTCAGAGTCTGATTTGTCAAATTTGGCCAAGCTATACAGAGATGAGCGGTTAAAACAGAAAGCAGAATCACTGAAACTTGAGCACTGTGAGAAGCTCTCAAGTCTGATTGGAATGCACAAAGGGGGCTGACCAGGACACACACATTCTGTAGTTTTATTTATTGCTGTTTTAACTTATGTTTTTATTTTCCTTTGTATAAAAAGGGAAGGAGTGTATTGTAAAGAATCTGAACATTTGATTCCTTCTGCATATAGTGCAGAGGTGGGCCAACACAAGCTGCAGGGCTAGTGTTTGCTGTAATAATATACTGTACACTGTATTTGGTTCCAAGGACCAGTGGCACTTTGTAAATTAATTCCCTGGGAAATGCTATTAGTTTGGAGCCTGTCTTCATTGGTAGTTTGTCTGCCATCCAAACCATATATACTTCCCAGGAGAGCAGGCAAATGTCTTGGCTTTCTGTATTTTATATGGACCTGCAATTCACTCAATCATACGAACAGCGTAGTTCTCAGTATTAAGTGTGCTAGCCTTCTCATACTGATACCAAGCGGATGTCCTTGCTTCTACAGTGGTTTGTAATGAGAATTTAGATGGAAGGCAACGTGTTCCTGTTCGAGTGTAATGTGCAATGCTTAATTCAGAAGAGTCAAGTACCTCCGTCAGGTGAACACTTGAGCACACTCCCAGCTCTCCCTACTGTCAAAGGGACGTAACTCTGTGCTTGTCTGACTGGGGGGCCATGCCCCTTCTGTTCACTGGTGAGACAACATGCTGAGATGCCAACAGCAACGTCGAACAAGAAGATGTGCATCTGTGAATTGCACCAATTCCAATGTCTGCCAAACTGTAAAGAAAGGACAAGTGTATTTATTTTTTCATATGTTTTCAGTGGCATATTTTTAAGCTGGCAGTTTAATTCTGAGTTTTATCTGCAAACTCTTCTCCAGCTGTTACAGGGGTCCTGCTTTTTCTGGTACAGTTTTGATGTAGCATATTTTTACGCTGTTGAGCAGTTATGAATGTTTCACTGTAGAGATTAGTATTGCAAAGAAAAACATCCATGTAGTAGTGTCCTGTTTTTTCTTGATCCTCCTTTACAAAACCAGGCATTTAAAGGCAGGTTTACTCAGCAGCAGCAGAGAACAGAGTGTGAACTCCAGTTGAGCATCATTAACCTCCTGAGCCAGTTTCTCTGGTGGGGTGCCATGGGCGTGGACCACACGTGGAATGAACTATTCTTACGAAGGACATCTCCAAGCAGTACAGGCACTGGAGGTGCAGGCTTCTGCCCTCCCTCCCTGATGTGGGCGCTTAGCATAGCCGCAGCAGAGGCAGTGCTCACCTCTGACATGGAGCTACGTGTCTGTTAAAACTGAACAAGTCTCTGGTTTTCCTCCCATCCCTAAAGCTCGCTATGAGTAGCGCAGGACGCCACAGTTGGCCATGGCTTAAACCTAGGAAGCAAAGCGCTCAAAAGCTGAGAAATGCCAGAATCAAAACTGCCTTTAAAGCTGACGCTTCAAGTCTCCACGTGCCTGGGTGTTACAGTGCAGTTGTGTACTAGTGCTCTGCTTGTGCGCTGAGGGTGTCCTCTTGGCGTGGTGCACAAGGCAGCTGGTACTGACAGCAGGAACCGGGACCGTAGGTACCAGAAAGTGTCCCCTCGGTGTCCCTGTCTCTCCTGGTGGGAGGTTGGGCAGCAAATGAAGCTGGGAGCTGTAGGAAGAGAAGCTTTTCTGGTGATGCCCCAGAGCCGGGGTGTTTTGAGACTTGGTGCTTCTGCAGACGAGACGTACGCGTCCCCTGTATGATTAGATTATTGCAACTACAGCAGTATTGCTGCTATGAAACTGGTGTGTTTAAAAAAAAACTAAAAACAACATAGTGACTCCTTAAAATAGCATTTTCGTGTTAACATTTTTTCACCATTGGGCAGCTTTGTAGGAGCTGAGTTGAGCAGAGTTTTGTCAGCTACTCGGGGCAGGAGGAGTGCCAGTAAAAAAGGCATTTAGAGGGGGTTGTTGTGAGACACATTTAGCGTGAGAGTCTGTAAGGGCAAAAATGTTGCATTTGATTATCCTAGACTGATAACGCGGCTGGCAGTAGGACAGGCGGCCTTAATTCTGGTATTTCCCGGTTTTGAGCGCGTAATACAAGCATGTATAAAAAGCAAAATTCTTCCGTTGTTGCTTTTTATATATTTAATAGTTTGTAGAATATATTTGAAATCTATTAAAGTGGTTGGAATTTGTTCCAGGTTTGGTATTTTCCCTGTCATTCCTGTTTGACTCCTGTGGCTATAAAGCGATAGGTGGGTAGACCAAGCACGACAACTTTATTGGACCTGTAATGTCCTGTACAGAGCTTGAATTCATATGTAGTATTTTGCACTTAAAATGGAGTCCACCTTTCATCCAAAGATCTCAAAGTGCTTTATGGAGTTGGGAGACCTCCTGTGAGAAGCACAATATTTAAGAGTCTCCTCTGCGACTAGGAAAGAGGCCAGGATGAAGCGGAAGATGAGGCTGAAAGGTAAAAATATTTCAAAAAGCAATAAGATATTCTCTGTTAATAATCACAGTCAAGGGTTTTGTGCTGTGAATAAGGGCATTTGGCTTAAAAATGTCTTCAGTGGTAAACACAAATGCTTATTTTTGTAAAGCACTGGCATGCTTTACTGAATAAGGGGCGGAGGGGAGGAAAAGCATTATCTCCTGCCGGTGGCTGTTGAAACGCATTGCTGTCTTTAACCAAAGGTTACTTGCCAAAACGTGATTGACTTCTAATTATTTCTTGGGTCTCTACAGGGAGAAAAAGGTGTTCTCTGAGCGGGCCTGGCTCGCTTGGAGCGGGCCCCCAGCGCTGCCGGCTGTGCGTGTCCCCAGGTGCTGGCAATGCAGTGGGATGCTCCTGTTTCTTGGGGAATACCAAGGACTTGCAAATGGGTTTATATATGTATTTTTTTCTTTTCTGTTTAAATGAAAGGCTTAACATTTCTGTGCCTGTCTGCACCGTGGTAAAAGGCCTGACTTTGAAACGAGAGATGATTGTGCCGTCTGGGAGTTCGTTCCGCGCGCAATGGAGGCGCGGCAGCACCCGCGGGGATGGGCCATGAACGGACCGCCGTCCCCGCCGCGACAGCCTGCCCCAGGCGGCGGCTGGCCCGGGAGAGCCGCGGGTACTCCCCGGGGCCTCGGTGGAGGCTGAGCCGTGGCCCTGCCGCCGCTGCGGGCCGGGGACGCTGGGGCGCTCCCGCCGCGGCCTCTTTAAGGCGGGGGTGGGGAACGGCACAGGCGCGCGGGTTGCTAGGAGACGGGGAAGGCCCGGCGACGGCGGCCGCCATTTGCCGCGGGGCTGCGGGAGATGGCGGCGGGCGCTGAGGCCTTGGGCTGCCGCCAGCCGCGGCACCTCGGCGGGATCGGGATCGGGATCGGGATCGGCGGGGGGCGACTGCCTCCCCTCCGTGTCCGAGGAGCGGGTACTCCTCGCAGGAACCGCTGCTCACAGGGGGTGGGGCCTCGCGGCGGGAGGGGGGCTGAGAGGCCACGCCTTCCCTGCCGGTGCGGGGGCGTGGCCTGAGCAGACCACGCCCCCTGGCGGAGGGCGCTCGGCACGTGGCGTGGGGCCGCGGCCCCGCTGGTGGCCACCCGGGCGGATGACACCCGTGATCGGCAGGGTCCCTCCGGCTCCACTCTGTGCTGAGCCCGCGCTCTGGAGCTGGCGCTGGAAGCCACCGCCTGGGGCGGACCGGAGCTTCTAGGTTGCCTCCGGCCTGCAGCCCCCGGGCGTCGCCCTGCGCTGTGGCTGCAGAGCCCGGCCAGCGCGGTGGAGAGGAGGGCGAGCTCCTGGCACAGACTCGGCGGTGCTCGCTTTGCAGGCTTGGGCCAGCCAGGCTCTACCCCACGTTCACGCATCCAGCCCTTGGGTACCGAAGCGCTTGAGATTTGCCAGAGCTGCTGGCATGCTTCAGATGCCCAGTTTCCCCCTGAACCCCGGAGGCAGCTTTGAAAGCCTCTGCCAAGCTGGGCCAGTGTTTCCTGCTCCTCTGGAGTTGCGAAAAGCAGCTCCAGCATGGGAGAGGCGCGTCCTGCTTTTGGCAGCCACTAGCAACCACCATCTTCCTCCTTGCTGCCTCCCTTTCAGGCTTGCCAGCATTACGAGGCAAGCACGCACAGAGCTGGCACAACAAAAAAGTTAATAAGCAAAAGCAATGGTAAGTCTACAGGCAGTATCATGCTGGCTTAAACATAAAAGTATTTAGAATTTAATTAGCAAGTCTGGCTCAGCCTGGGTCCGCCCAGTGTTCTGTAAGGTGCTTGCGCCTAACAGGCGGCTCCCCCACACACCCCAAACTGCTTCGGGTGCTGGAAGACAGGTTTATGGCTTCTTAACCTAAAATGGTTGTATTTTATCGGTAGGTGGACCCCGGGGATCTCCACCACGCCCTTCTCTTTCTTTCCTGTGTAGAAATCCTGAGCCCTATTGAGAAGGGGGGAATGCACCCAAGGACCAGGAGGAGGAGATAGAGGCGCTGGAGCTCGGCTCTTGCCCGGCAGGTTGCTGGCAGCCTCAGGCTGCATCCAGGGCAGTGAGATGGGACTGCCCAGCCGTTCCCTCTGCTTCAACAACACACCCAGACAAGCTGTTCATGGCAGCCTTGGAAATGCTGGAAGAAACCAGACAAGCAGGCAGCCATTGCTGTAACCAGGCCACACTTTTCCATACAGCTGGCCTTATGGAGCAGGGGATGTACAGGGCTATCCCATCTCCCACAGTGCTGAGAGCGGGTGCCGGGGAAATGGATGCGCGTGGTGGTACTTTCCAGCCACCCTCCCAGCCTCCGGTATTGCCATACCACTTGTCGCAGCTGTTGACGCTCTGACTATTTGGGTTTTGGCAGGACCTGGTCGTCAGAGTGAAAGATGCAGCAGCAGTAAGAACTGTGCCTAGTGGGAGTGCTGGAAAAGAGGCAGAGGAAAGGTTTAAAGCTGTTATACTGGTCGTTGCCCTAAATCTGCCTCATATCCGCTCCCAGGACAACAGGACCTGTAGGCATTAGCCCAAGGACCTTTCTCTTTGTGCCCAGGGAGAGCTGCAGTGATCCTCCCACTGGGCTGGTTAGTTTACCTTATCCAGAGCTTCACCAGCGCCCTTAGTCTGTGTTCCCCTTGTGCCTTCTCTGCCCTTCCTCCTCGCCCCCAGCAGTGGTACTCGGGAGGCACCGAAGGCATTGGCAAGGCACCCCAGGGAGGCTCAGCAGAACGCTGGTGACCCCAGGCTGGAACAACCTCCCTTTGCCAGCAACTACCAGTGGCCCTGGGACACTAGGCACAACCTTCAGCAGAGGAGAAGGAACGAAACAGCATCTCTTTGGGATCTGGACTGGCCAAGGACAGAGGAGCCAGCTTGGCCCGAGGGGAAATGCATCCCCGCCCTCGCTGTGGGTCTGTACATCCCCCCACCCCGGCACTGCAAATCCAGCAGCAGACGGGGGTTGCATGCGTATCCCTGCAGTGCTCCTGGCTGTGCTGTGCTGGGGACAGAGCCAGCAGTGACTCAGCAGGCGCCTGCTGGGCTGCCATGCTGTGAGCCCGCGCTGCAGGGAGTGGGGCCTGGGGGGGGCTCAGGGACGCTCCCGGCCAGCCCCAGGCTGAGCGCCGGACCCCCTTCACACGGGGACCGTACGGTGGTTGCAGCACCGAAGCAGCAGCCCAAGGTTTTGGGATGCTGGAAGCTGTCCAGTCAGTGTGGGGAGCTACTCTGCTGACAGCCGCATCCCACCAGCTCCCCACAAAGCCGGGCTGTAGGGATCTGGGGATTTGAAATCCCCTCCTTGCTCTCTTGTACAAGGCCACTGTGCCCACGAGTGCTGCCCACAGAAGGTCTTCTCCACTCCCTGTGGCCACAAATGCCACCTGCAAGCACAGCCCTGCTCAGCAGCAAAGGGTTAAGTGCCAGGCCAGCTATCAGGAAAGCTTTCCTCCTTTTCCTTGCCAAGGTTTAAATTTAGTCCCTGCATGAACCCAGACAACTTGGGCATCAGGTTGCTCCGGGGCTGGCAGCGCCAGGGAGCACCTGCTACCACTGCTTCACTGTAAAAATCCCCTTGAAAGCCAGGGCTGAGCTCCGCCGGCAGTGGTCAGGGCCAGCAAGCTGCAGAGACCCTTGTGCCAGCTTGGGTGCCCCAGCTGCTTGCTTCGGGTCCCCCCCCAAAAAAAGGCAAATAGTAGCCATCCATCATTCGGCTCTTGTGAGTCCCAGAGGTGCTCAGTGCCCAGTGCCTGGTTTGATTTCATGCCTTAAGTTTGCTCCTGGCTGCTCGCGATTCATTTTGGGGGAGCTGTTGCTTGGGGCAGGGTGGTTTTTGGGGCAGACCCCAGGATGGGGGGACACTGTGCAGTGAGGTGGGCGGGGGCGCCAGGAAAGGAGCCATGGTGGGGACAGAGCAGCAGCCCAGAGCCTGGCTGTGCACTCTGCGCAGGAGATGGAACATCCCCGGAGGCGTCTGCGGGTCCCCCAGCCCCAGGGCATAGCCACGGTGCTGGGGAACACAGCCCGGGTACCCCTGTGGGGCGTGGGGATGCCCTGCGCTTCTCCTGCAGGTTTGGGGAGCAGCAGCGTAGGGTGAGGGGATGGTGCTGGCAGCCCCCTAAGGCCGGGGGCGGTGGTGGCATCCCTGCAATGCACTTGGCATTGCCTCCCCCGGGCTGGCGCTCACTGACGTCCATGTGATCGAGGGGCTGCTCTGTCCTGCCGCTGGGTCCAGCCACCGTGACAGCGAGGGAGCCAGAAGGTCAAGCCGGCGTCCCCAGCAGAGCGTCCCCGGCACCAAGGAGGGTCCCCTGGCACCAGCTGGCACTCCCCGGGGTCGTCCCTGCCATGATGCCCCGCGGGAAGAGGGACCCCGTCCTGCTGTCCCATGCTGAGCTGCCCGGCACCGACGGCGAGAGTTCCCGCAGCGGTGGGGACGGCCGGCGGTCCCTGCTGGAGGAGGAGGGCCACCTCCCCGACCTCCCCCGCGACGACCTCGCCAAGAGTATGTCGGGCTCCTCCGTCTCCTCCTACCACTCTGCCCTGTGCTCAGAGGGGACTGAGACCTTCAAGGACTGCCTGGAGTTTCTGGAAGAGGATGGGACGCCTCCCCGGGACGCGGGGCGGCGGGGCGGCTGTGCCGAGGGCGCTGCCCCAGGACGCTGGGCTCCAGCGGCGGCCCCCAGCATCCCAGCGAGTCCCGGGGCACAGTGACAGCCCTCCATGGCAGGGTGGGCTGGCCCTTTTCCGCCAGCGTGGACGGGGAGCTGCTGGGCTTGCTGGGGAAGGAGCAGTTTGAGTGCGTGGATGTGGAACTGGAGAGCGGGGAGGCCAGGAAGGGCCACTGCAAGAAGAGGACCGTCCCCAAGCGCCAGATCCTGCTGAAGAGGAAGGAGAGAAAGGAGACAGGTTTCAGCCCCTGGGGTGATGGCCCGGCCCCCCAACCCCTGCCCCCCACGAGGAAGGAGACCCCCAACAAGAGCAGGGCCATCAGAGAGGACTTCAGGCTCAACTACAAGCAGTTCATGAAGATGGCCTCCCTGGATGCCGAGGAAGGCAAGACCAGGGCAGCCTCTTGCCTGGTGAAGAACGTCCTTGCCAAGAAAATGCAGTATGAGCAGAGGATCAAGATGGAGCAGAAGGGGCTGCAGGGCAGCTCCACCTCCTCAGCGCCATCTTCCACTGGGACCGACCTGCTGGGGGATGGCCCGGAGGGCAAATCCAGCTCACTCTCCCGCTCGGACTGCAGCTTCTCAGCTGAGGACCTGCGGGGTGGCGGGATGCCGGCGGCTGCAGTGGCCATGGGCGATGCCACCACCACCCGTCCCACCAAGGGGGTGGTGCTGAGCGAGGCGACGAGGGAGAGTGTCTGTAAGCTGAAGAAGACCTTCAATGAACTCAATGAGAGGATGAAGTACCAGGAGGTGCTGGAGGGCCAACAGCTGCCCAGTGCCACCGAGGAGTTGGCAGCAGAGAGGATCCGCTACCGGCAAGCACGCGCCTTGTTTGAAGCCCACCCTGGGGTGGGGAAGGCTCTGGATGTCGCCCCCAGATTTGAGAGAGTGCCAAAGCCGTGGCCCAGCTTGAAGCAGCGAGCCATCTGCCCCAGCCACCCCCAATCCCTTCCCTTCAAGGCCAACAGCCTGGCACTCCCCGCTGCACCACCCCGACACCTCTTCACCTCCCGGGCTCAGGAGGTAAGGCTGGTGCCGCAGAGCCGGCGGGAGGAGAAGCCACCAGTGGTGCCCCACCGGCCATCTAGCCCTGGCACCCTGTCCCGGCAGTCCCCGCCAGCCGCCCTCCCCAAGCCAGAAGATAAGGCGAAGGGGCGCATCCTGCAGCCGCGGGATGTGCGCAAGCTGGTGAAGAGCAGCTACAGCCTCTGCTTCGGGACTGCCAGTGCATCCCATGGCACCACGGCACCGGCGAGCAGTGGGGGGCCACCACTGGCCACCCCGCTTGTCATCCACTGCACCTCGGTCTGCCGCCGAGAGCCAGTGACGGAGCCAGGGGATGGGGAGCTGCTGGCAGCTGCCAGCCAAGAGCCAGCTCTGGCACATGCGGAGGGCCCTGCAAAGCTCACTGGAGGCCAGCTCTCTCCCACCCAGGGCTCCTCCGTCCACATCACGAGAGTCCAGGCCATGCGGAGGGGGGCAGCCGCCGCAGAGGGGCCACCAGCATCCCCCCCGCGCCAGGAGCGGAGCGAGCTCATGCTGCCACCGCGGGTGCCAACAGCCAAAGGGGTGCCACACGTGGAGACCCACCTCCACGTCCTGGTGGGCCGACGGTCCCCGGCTGTGGCCAGGGAGGGCTCTCCCACTCAGAGCAGTGCCATGCTGCGGACGGAGAAGACTGTCCTCCTCCCGCCACCACCACCAAGTCCCACAGAGAGAAAGGACGGACACAGCCACAGCGGCACTGGAGGGCTCCATGCCACCGAGGGGCCTGAGTCAACAGTGCAGCAGCATGGTGGCAGTGACAGTGACAGTGGGGACCCCCGAGCCAGACCCCTGGCTAGCATGTACCCACAGCCTGGGAAACCGGTGGAGAGCAGCGCACCAAAGCCACCCACAAGCGAGCAGATGTCAGTGGGGATCAGCAGCTCTTCAGGCAGCACCGGCCCCACTGCCCCATTTCAAGCTGGGGAGGCCAGTGAAGGGCTCTCTAGCCAGATACCGGAGCAGAGGGAGGCCTGGGAGCTTTTACCGAGGCAGCTGGCAGCCGCCGAGTCGTGCCTTCCTGCTTCCCCGGCAGAGAACTCCAACTACTTAGCAATTCCTGTGAAAGCCCCCAAATCATCTCCGATGCCAAAGCTGCCCTCAGTCCCCGACCCAGCCAGCACGTCCTTTGTGACCCCTGTGGTCCCCAGTCTGGCCAGTGCATCGTTTGGGACCGCCGTGGTCCCCAAGCCGGTCATCGCATCCTTTGGGACTCCTGTGGTCCCCAACCCAGCCAGCGCATCCTTTGGAACCCCCCCGGTCCCCAACCTGGCCAACACATCTTTCGGGACCCCCGCAGTCCCCAGACCAGCCAGTGTGTCCTTTGGGACCCCCACGGTCCCCAACATGACCAATTCATCTTTTGGCTACCCATCATCCTCCAGCCTGGCCAGCACATCGTTTGGGACTCCCTTGGTCTCCAACCCCACCAACAAGTCTTTTGGGACCCCCTTGATCCCCTACCCAGCCAGCGCATCCTTTGGGACCCCCTTGGTCCCTAACTCAGCCAATGCATTCTTTGGGACCCCCTTGGTCCCCAATCCATCCAGTGCATCCTTTGGGACCTCCTCAGTCCCCAACCTGGCCAACTCATCATTTGGGATCCCCTTGGTCCCCAACCCAGCCAGCTCATCCTTTGGGAACCCCTTGGTCACCAACCCAGTCCCTGCTTCCCTTGGACACCCATCAGTCTCCAATGTGGCCAGCTCATCCTTTGGATCCCCTTTGGTCCCCAACCCAGCTGGTGCTCCACTGGGGACCGGTGTGTGTCCCCTGGCCAGTGGGGACATGCCCTGGAGCAAAGCCAGCCCTGAGCCCCCCTTGCCCCGGCCCTCCGAGGGCCTCGCCGCTGGGGAGCGTCTGGTGCCGCTGCCCCCAGCCCAGCCCCAGCCTCGCCTTGAGGATGCTCCCCGTTTCCTGAGGAGGGCTGACGGTGCCTCACCAAGCAGCAAGAGCGCACCGAGCCCCACCAAGCCCTTTGCCCCCCACCTGCCTGCACACCGGAGGATGCTCGTCGATCCAGACAGTGGGAAATGCTACTACATGGAGCCACCACGGCAGCCCCAGCTGAAAATGCTCTATGACCCCGAGACGGGACAGTACCTGGAGGTGCTCATCCCACCAGTGGCATCGCATGCAGGGCTCTACCAGGCTCCTTTCAACCCCCTGGTCATGGCCTCAGGGGTCTATGCTCCACCCTGCGTGCCCTACGGCAGCTTCCCAGGGCTCCAGGCACCCCCGCCGCCTGCCATCCCCTCCCCAGCACATCCTGATCTGCCAGCCGCTGAAAACCCCAGCTTCTCTGGGACCTTCAGTCCCACTCCCAAGGGCGAGGGGCCGCCTGCTGCTGGGGGTCCTGACTGCGGTTACCTGGAGAGCCCGTACTACATCCCCACTGGGATGCGAGCCAGTCCTGACCCCAGCCCTGGCCAGCCCCCTGCCCGCTCCAGCCCTGCCGGGCCTGAGAAGGGACCGCTGCTCCGAATGTGACAGTCCTCGGCTAGGGACAGACCCCTTGGCATGTTCCTTCCCAAACAGCCAGGCTTTAACCCCAAAGTCAGCATCACCCCCAGCATGGGAGAGACTGCTTGCCCATGGCTGAGCTGGTGAAGTGCTGAGGGGTAACGAGCACCGGCTGGACCTCACCGGCTTCTCATGGGAATGGGGAGAAAAAGGTTTTTTTCTAATGTGAGCACCTGGCAGCCCCGGTGGGGCTTGAAGTCATGGGTCCTGGCCTGCAAAGGGACCAGATGCATGGCCCCTGCTTTCCCCCATGCTGCTGGTCCTGTCCTGAGGGCGACCAGGGGACAATGTCCTGTCAGCACAGGGGACAATGGCCTGGCCACTGCCAGCCCCCCGAAGCTGCTGGCTGCAGCACAGACTCCCTAAAATAGTAATAAAAATGCTGAGACAGAATTAAATTCTGCATACTCATCCTGTGTTTGTGTAGTCTGTAAAGAGGGGGGTGCGAGGGGCTTCTGCAGCCCCATCAGGGGACCTGAGGCACTTGGACGTTGTAGTCTGTCTGTCTGTCCTGGAGTCCCCAGTGGATGAATTCCTGGTCCTGGGGCAGGAGGGGACTCTATGGGTCAACCGTGATTCCTGAACCCCAGTCTTTGAACCCCAAACCCAGCTCTGAGCCCCAAACCCCAGCCCTGAACACCAGTCCTGAACCCCAAAACCCAGCCTGGAACCCCAGCCCTGAACCCCAGCCCTGAGCCTTGCAGCCCTTGAACCCCAAACCCCAGCCCTGAGCCCCAAACCCCCTGCTCCAGCCCAGGAGGGTCCACACCATGCCAGGGAGGATTTGGGCTGAGGAGGAGGGGTCAGGTGTTACAGGACTGAATTACACCAAAAACTTCCTGGAGAGGGGACAGTAGGTTGGGGACACCCCTTGCACTCACATACCCCCCGCCCCGACGCCCTGGGGGTGGACAGGGCCACGTCAGCCGGATGCAGGTGCATCAGCCGCGCATCAGTGCCTGCTTGCTGGCCCCGGTGGGGTTTATAGCTGCCCCACGCCTCTACCCCGGCACTTTCGGCATTGTGGCAGGATGCAGCTGGTGCTGGCAGCGTGGCTGGCCCTGAGCCTGCTGGCAGGGATGGGGGCCGAGGACATGTGCGGGCACCCCCCCGCCGCCCCAGCCCGCTCCATCCCTGCACCCCAGCTCAGCCCTGAGGAACGGCTCTCGCCCCACATGCCTGAATCCCTGCGCTGTGACGCCTGCCACGCCATCGCCTTCCAGGTGGGGATCGGGGAGACAGCATCCCGAAAACAGGGGTGAGAGCCCTCATGTGGATGCTCTGGCCTGGGGAGATGCTCCTGGCTCCCATGGGGCACACTGCTGATGGCTGTCCACTTCTGGCACCCCAAAAAAGCCCTTTGGGGCCAGCGAGCCCCCTTGCAGCTACTCATGGACCTACCAACCCATGCAAAAGTGCTTCAGCTGCTGGGGCTGCAAGGAAAGGGGTGCAGACCCCGTCCCTGCTTGGGAGCAGGGTCATGGGGAGGCTGCCACCTTCACTAGCTGATTTCTGCCTTTTTTCACCCGAGATTGAGGAGCAGCTGCGCAGGGCAGAGGGGAAGGTGGGCAGGAAGGCGCTGAGCGAGCCTGACTACGTGGAGGTGCTGGAGAGGAGCTGCTCGCAGAGCTGGGAGAGGTGAGCAGGGTGTCCTTGAGGAGGGGGTGTCCCCGAGGAGGGGGTGTCCCCAGCGACCAGGGTGTCCCCAACCCCTGCTTCTCCCCACAGCTATGGGGTGCAGGAGCTGGATGGGGAGAAGCGGCTGGCGGGGCCAGGGCTGCCGAGGCAGGAGCCCATGAGCGTGATGGTGATGGGGGGACCCTGGCCAGGCAGGTAAGTCAGGGAGGTCAGCAACAGGGGGGGAGGTGCTGGGCACCATCCCCTTGCCACCATGGCAGGGGGACATGGCATGACCCTCTCCGGCTCCTTGCAGGCTGTCCAAGATGTGCCACAGCTATGTGGGTGAGCGGGGAGAGGCACAGATCTATGGGGCACACCGGCAGGGCCCGGCTGCCCTGCGGGAGCTGCTTTGCCACGGGGAGAAGGGAGCCTGCGCGGGCAGCAAGGCTCGGGAGCCAGCCCTACCCAAGGTGATGCAGAACGAGCTGTAGCCCCGGTGCAGTTAATGCTTAATGCCCCAGCGACCTTCGGAGCTGACTTCGTCCCCAGCAAAAGCCGACACACGCCGGCAGGTGGGCGCCCTCTCGGCATCGCCCATCACTGGCGTCCCAACTGTGGCTTGACGCCCAGCCCAGCCGTGCCGGGATGATGCCAGTGGCAGCTGGTGCCCCGCGCCACCGGACCCCCTGTGAGCCGGGAATTACTCTGTAACCCGCCGGCTCTAATGTTTTACCAACACGGTGCTAACAGCGGGAGTGCCCCAGCCCCGCTGGCAGTGCCATCCCTAATTAAAGGAGTTAATAGCTGATCTGTCCCCAAGACAGTGCTCCCTGGTTTCACAACCGGCAGCCAATGGCTGCCTCCCAGCCTGCCGCCCCGCGCCACAGCCCGGGTGGTGACTAAAGTCCTTCCCACGGCCATAAAACCCCCCCGTGCGGTGACATCACCACCAGGGCCGCGTCGCTGGAAGATGGGGACCCGCTCGGGAGACCTGGCTCAGCCCCAGGTGAACGCAGCCTCCGTCCCCAACCCCGTCCCCATCCCCTCCTCAGCGGTATCCCAGGGCAGTGGGGAGGGAAGCGGGTGGCCGGGGGTACCGACCCCAAGTGATGGCCAGCTTGGGGCCATGATGCCCAGCCAGGGCTGGGAAAGGATGGGATCAGCGTGAGGGCTGCGGTGAAGCTTGGGATCAAGGGGCCGTGCTGGGACGCTGTGGTTGGGACTGGCTGTGCCATCCTTCCTGGCACCCGTGGGGTGGTCTGGGCACCCCAGGGCCAGTGGTGACCCCCCTCCAGCCTTCCCTGGGGACAAACCATTGGGTAGGGACAGCGGGTTTCGGAGCCCAGACCCCTCTCAGGAGGCAGAGACAGTGCTGGGTGTGGCTGACCGGTCATGCATGCCGAGCCGCGGCCCAGTGGCCCTCGCGTCCCTGCGGCAGAGCCCATTCCTGTTCCTATGGGACACCCGGGACAACACTGACCCAGCTCCTGCCTTGCCCTTGCTGCCAGAATGGGAACACAGCTCTTGCCCCCACCAGCCCCATGCATCATCCTGGGAAGAAGCTTCCTGCGGTGGGCAGGGTGAGTACCAGGGCACCCCCCCACAGCACATACCCCAAATCCTTCTGCAACACACCAGCCAGCCAGGACCTTGAGGTGCAGGGGGTCCCATGGGGCAGCCTGTGCCACCCATGGGGATAGTGCAGGGTGTCCACCCCAGTGGGCTGGGGCGAGCCGGGGCTGAGCTGTGCTCCCTGCACGCCAGGACCCGGGGGCAGGTGCTGAGTCCCCCCAGCCAGAGGTAGACATGCTCTACAGGATCGAGGATGTGCCCCCCTGGTACCTCTGCATCCTGCTTGGCTTCCAGGTATGGCCTGGAAGGGGGATACCCCGCACCAGCAGAGCCTGAGCTCCCGCTCCCCATGGTGTGGGGCGCCCCACAGCACCCCAGCCCACTGAATGCCCCTCTCGCCCCCCAGCACTACCTGACCTGTTTCAGTGGCACCATTGCTGTCCCCTTCCTGCTGGCCGAGAGCCTGTGCGTGGGCAAGGACCAGCTCACTGTCAGCTACCTCATCGGCACCATCTTCACCTGTGTTGGCATCACCACCCTCATCCAGACCACTGTGGGCATCAGGTAGAGCCACGGCCCTGGTGGAGACCCTCCTGCCCATCCCCAGGCTGTGGGCGCAGACATCCCCTCTCATCCTCTCCCAGGCTGCCCCTCTTCCAGGCAAGTGCACTGGCCTTTCTTGTCCCCGCCAAGTCCATCCTGGCCCTGGAGAAGTGGCAATGTCCGCCCGAAGGTGAGGGCAGAGGGAGTGTAGGGGAGGTGTCCAGCTGCTCCCCTCCCCACCCCAGGGATCACCTCACACCCCTCCATCCCCAGAGCAGATCTACGGCAACTGGGCACTGCCGCTCAACACCTCCCACATCTGGCAGCCCCGCATGCGAGAGGTATGCCCCACCACCACCCCTGGGGGACCCCAAAATCCCTGGCGGGATGCTGACCCCTCCCTCCCCCCCTCCATGCTCTGCAGATCCAGGGGGCCATCGTGGTATCCAGCCTGGTGGAGGTGATCATCGGGCTACTTGGGCTCCCTGGGGCACTGCTCAGCTACATCGGGCCACTGACCGTCACGCCCACCATCTCCCTCATCGGGCTCTCCGTCTTCCAGGCAGCTGGCGAGCGGGCTGGCTCCCACTGGGGCATTGCTGTGCTGTATGACATGGGAACAGGGACAGGGGGAAAAAGGGGTAGGGGTGCCCCCCATGGAGCTGGAAGCATGCCAAGGGCACGAGGGACCTCATCTCTCTCTCCCCCCAGGACCATCTTCCTGATCATCCTATTTGCCCAGTACCTGCGGCACATCACCGTCTGCCTGCCTGGCTACCGGCGGGGCAGCGGCTTTGTACTCCTCCGTGTCCAGATCTTCAAGATGTTCCCGGTAGGGACTGGCTGAGAACCAACGGGTCCTGGAGGGTCCCAAAAAAACCCCAAACGACCTTTCTTCCACACAATGGTTTGCAAGTGATGGGGGACATGGTCTCTGCCCCCACAGATCATCCTGGCCATCATGGTGGTGTGGCTGCTCTGCTACGTGCTGACGCACACTGGTGTCTTCCCCAGCCAGCCCGAGGCATACGGCTACAAGGCCAGGACGGACGCCCGGGGGGAGATCCTGTCTGTGGCACCCTGGTTTCGGGTTCCCTACCCCTGTGAGTGCCAGGCAGCCCTGTGGCATGCAGGACCCCTGACACCCTTTCACCCCACGGGATGCAGGGACCTGGCACAGCATCACCGGGGCTGGGGAGCACCTGGGGGGGGCCCAAAGCGGCACCGGTGGGCACGAGGGGGACCAAGTACCAGGGTGCCCCCCCACCCTGACGCCCTGCTCTGCCCCTCGGGCAGGCCAGTGGGGTCTGCCCACGGTGACCTCAGCAGCTGTGCTGGGCATGTTCAGTGCTACGCTGGCGGGCATCATCGAGTCCATTGGGGACTACTACTCCTGCGCCCGGCTGGCAGGAGCCCCCGCTCCCCCCGTGCACGCCATTAACAGGTACAGCCACTGCCCTTGCCAGTGCCCTGCCCATGCTATGGCATCCCTGGGCACTGGGCAAGAGAGTGGTGGCTGCCACTGACACGCTGCTGGAGAGCAGTGGTGGGGACCAGCCCCTTTGTGTTGCTCCCCAGGGGCATTTTCACTGAAGGCATCTCCTGCATCATTGCGGGGCTGCTAGGAACTGGCAATGGCTCCACCTCCTCCAGCCCCAACATTGGTGTCCTGGGCATCACAAAGGTACTGAGGCCAGGGACGGGTCCCGACTCAGTCGGGAGGACAGGTGCCATCACCCGCTGCTGGTCTCTCTGTGCAGGTGGGGAGCAGGAGGGTGATACAGTACGGGGCCGGCATCATGCTTGTGTTGGGGACCATTGGCAAGTTCACGGCGCTGTTCGCCTCCCTGCCCGACCCGATCCTTGGCGGGATGTTCTGCACCTTATTCGGTAACCTCAGCACGTCAAACCTGGGGTGCCATTATCCCTAGGGATGTAGGGTCAAACCATGGCTGGGTTTGCAAGCCCTTCACTGCCTTCGCGGGCTGCCCACTCCAATGCCCAGCTCCCCAGCCGGCAGCACAGGCATCCCTGTCCGCTCACAACCCAGCCGCCATCTCTGCTGGCAGGCATGATCACCGCCGTCGGCCTCTCCAACCTGCAGTTTGTCGACATGAACTCCTCCCGCAACCTCTTCGTGCTGGGCTTTGCCATGTTTTTTGGGCTGGCGCTGCCAAACTACCTGGATTCCCACCCCAAGGCCATTAACACAGGTACCTGCCCACCACGAAAAACCCCGGTTTTGGGTCTTGAAGAAGGGAGGAGGGCAGTTCTCGCGGGTGATTGCCCAGCCTGGGTAAGCGATGATTAATTAGGCAAATCCAACTTATCACAGCACGCCCTGGCTCAGTACCTGCGCTCTCACAGGTGTCCCCGAGCTGGACCAGATACTGACAGTGCTGCTAACAACGGAGATGTTTGTTGGGGGGACCATTGCCTTTATCCTGGACAACACCATCCCAGGTAATTAAAGCACATGGAGCCAGCAGGAAGAAGGAGGGGGGATTGGAGGCAGATTCATTTTGGTTTAGAGCCGCAGGAGAGGATCGGAGGGTGGCGGGGGGGGCTGATGCTGGGCATCCCGGCTGTGGGCAGGCAAGGGCCAGGGTCTCGGCCAACATGGTGCCTGATGCCGCAGGGACGCAGGAGGAGCGAGGGCTGGTGCAGTGGAAGGCAGGGGCGCACTCAGACAGCACGGCGAGAGCCAGCCTGAGGAGCTACGACTTCCCCTTCGGGATGAGCACAGTGAGGAGGAGCCGGTGGCTGAAGCACGTGCCCATCTGCCCGGTGTTCACGGGATTTAAGGCCCGGGCAAGGGGCAGTGATGCGGTGGCGGCAGCTGCAGATGCACAAGATACTGCAGACGGGCTCTCCGTGTGCACAAAGGTCTGAGCCAGGGGAGGGCTTGCACCCCGGCGCCAGAGAAGCCGAGCTGAGCTCCCACAGGTGCTGTCAGAGTTCATTAGCACCCACCAAGTCCAAAGGCAAGGCTTCTGTTGCTTGTCTCGAACACAGGGCTAGGGAAACTCAAAGGTGCCTTTCAGGGACATCTTGAGCTCCTGGGGTACCT
>VZTL01037278.1:2910-24514 GCA_013400535.1 Scopus umbretta | reverse complement strand
CCCCATCATTGCTCCACCCCAAGCTTTAGCTGGGTGAGACTCATTTGGCACTGGAGGAAGCTCATTAGCCACCATCGGAGCCAGCTAGAGCCCCCAGAGCCAGAAACTCCCACCCAGGGCCGTGAATTTCCACGCTGTGCCCTCAGCCTCGGCAGGACTACCCAGCGGCTGAAGCAGGCTCTGTGCGGGGTACAGAATCCAGACCAGCGTTAGGATGCCTATTTTAAGATCATACATTAAAAATAAAATTAAAATTCAAGCCTGCTTGCCCTACCAGTGTCTTATGTTGTGTCCTGTACTGCTCCCTCATCCCTTCTGCATTTCAAAGGCCCCAGCAGCTTGCCATACTCCCTCCCAGGATGCCTGACACTGCGACATGCTAGATTTTGTCCAGCCCTAGCAACTGCGTGTTCGGTGGGCTTCTGCCCAAACCCCGGTGCAGTGGGAGAGGCAGGTCAGCACAAGCCCGTGGCAAAACTGTCCTGCTGTGGAGGGCACTAGACACCCGGCTCCATCCCAGTCACTCTGGTGAAGTGCTGCCTCACGCAGCTGGATGATTTTCAGCAGCTGGCAGAGAAGGCAGCCGATGGCCTCAATGCAATGGCTGACCAAGTCAAGCTCATTTCTGGGCTTGGGTTTAGCACCAAAACCCAAAGTTGAAGCCAGCATTGCATGACCCTGTCACAGGCTGTCTGCACTAGTGTGGTGGCACGGCCACACACTCATTCCCCAGCCCACACAGGAACAGAAGTGAGAAAAACTGTGGGTTAAGAGAAGGACAGTTTAATAAGTGAAGGGGGAACCACCAAAAAACCCCACGTAAGTGATGCAAATGCAATCACTCACCACTTCCCACAAACTCAGCCATATCCAGCCAGACTCCGAGCTCCAGCAGAACCTCCCCCCCCCCTTCTGCTGTCCCAGTTTTGTTGTCAAGCACGACATTACACTGTGTGCAATACCCTTTTGGTCAGCTGTGTCCCCTCCCAGCTTCTCGCCCATCAGCCTACTTGCTGGCACCGGAGCAAGAGAAAGAGAAAGCCCTGATGCTGGGCAAGTGCTGTTCAGCAACAGCAAAAACACCGGTCACAAACCCCAAACACAGCAGGGCAGGGGCTGCGATGGAGAACAGCTCCGTCCTAGCAGAGACCATGTTATACACTTGGCTGGGATACAGCAGGGGAAAAAATGAAAGCAAAGCAACCAAACCGTGGCAAGGCTGGCTGTTTCACAAGCAGCTGGCTCCTAGCAGCAGCATTCAGTTGCTAATCACACACGGGATGAAACCCGGGAGGAAGTTCACTGACAAGCAACTGCTGCCAGGGGTTCTCTGGTGAAACTCCCACTCCAGCTAAAAATAAGCCGGGGCACGGTAGCATGTTATTTCCTGACCTTTTGTCTTCAGGTGCTCGAGCCTAAACTATTTCCAAGTCAGTGGAAACGCCAGAGTAGTTTTGCTGCTCCTAGGAAGGCCAGCAGAGACAAGAAAGTTGAGGGGGGGATAGGTTAACACTCAGTAAGGAGCTTGGGATAATTGCAATTAGCATTTTGCAGAGCAACAGCAAAACGAGTTGGTCTGACTGAATTCCTCTGAGAGAGGCTCCTCCACCTGGAGCAAGACCGACGCAGTGATGTGGTTACACTGTGGGCTAACACCTGCATACAGGCTTTGTCTCACTCTTCCAGTTCTGCAGTACCACATAATTTCTAAAGCCTTTCCATCTCATTTACCCAGAGCTTTAAAAAAAAAAAAAAAATTAACAGTGAGGCTGGACAAAGTTACGAAGCAAGAGCAGATCAGACTCGTACCCAAGGACTGCTGGAGGCCGTTGCTGCAGCCACCACGCAACTCACCCACCCCCTCCTGCAGCGCCCTCGGGTTTACGGGACCGAGAGCACCCCTGCTCCAACACCCACCGTGCCAAAGCCCCCGACAGCACGCGCCAGGCAGCGGGCTTTATATAGTGCCATCAGCTGTTAACTAGGACTGCCCGTGCTGCCAGCAGCAGCAGAGCTGAACTGGGATTAGCAGCGGTGAGAACGAAGGAAAATATGCCCAGGCAAGCGCATAAAGCGGGAAGAAAGAAATAAAAGAGCAATCAGAGTCCAACCTCAGATGAGTATTTTGGGCTATCGTGTTACCAACAGCCTTACCGGCACAGTATCCATAATGTCATCCCTTTCCTCTGCACACTGCCAAATGCATTTCTATGTGAGATGCATATTCATGAGACAGCAACCACATCAGTTCTACTATTATTTATTTTTTTAAATATTTTTGAAAAAATATAATTTTTTTACAATATTTTCAACTTAAACACTATTCACACTGAACACGTATGGCAGCTTAACCTACCCGAATATGAAGTTTAAGAAGCCAAAACTGTTCTAGCTTTATTAAAAGAAAAAAAAAAAGTTGTTGTGCTGTAGACTATTGTGTAGTGATGATTAAACAAAGCAAGGGAAAAGCACCACTCAAATCACTAATGCTAGGGTTTTCTTGGTTAAATCCAGCTAGAATAAAGTTGTATGCTAAAAGTTACATAGGCAGTGCTATGTATGTATCTGGGTTCTTGGAAAAAATTGTGGTGAAACTCACATCTCCTTTAACATAATCAGGAAGTGGAACGTTTCTAACATGATAACAAACTGCAAAGTACAGGGAATTTCTTCCTTCCAATCGCTTGGATGTTAGTTCAGTAGCTGAGATCTACGACTCTGTACAGGTCTGTAAAATTTCTGTTAAAGCTCATGCTGCTTCAAAGAAGCATGAAGTTTTTTAAGGGGAAAAATTAGCATTAGTAACAATACTGATCTTTCAAAGGAAAGTTAGCTAATTCGCGTAACAATCAGATCTCCTAGCTTTCATTTTTAAGTTAAGGCATTATCAGGTGCAAACTAGCACCAGTTAACACATCTTTAGTTAAAAACAGACCATTGTAGCAAATTCCAGGTCCTATTTAAAAAGACAGAGTCTGCAGAAGGTTTTCTAAACATGGTACTGTGTCTCAACTTGACTGGTGCTTCTTACCTCACTGCCTCCTTTGCAGAGAGCCAGGGCCCAATTATGTTTCCGTTAAACTTTTGACAGATTTACTTAATAACAGTCTCAGCACTTTTATTGAGCATGCAAGACTAACAAAACTTTGGCAATGCATAAGTGTAACACAGTGACAAGAAGAGAGAGCTTTTACAATTAAATCTTCTAATACTGGCTTCACAGTGTGGAAATTGTGCTACATCCACCAAGAGAGGGCCCAGTCTACTCAAATATTTAAGTACTTCACCCCAGGAACAAACTCCTTTGCGTTTGGATTCAGATTACTCTTGACCTGAGGAAGGGAAAAACAGAAGTCTAGTTGAATCATTACTTTCATCTTACATTTTCAAGGTGAATACAATTCTAGGCGGATAGCAACAGGAACAGTTTATGGATTTAGAATAACAGTCAGGCATATAATAGGGGGTTTGCATATACCTGCTTATGATCACTAGAAAAGCCCACTCCTCTGTGCTAGTGCCCAAATTATCTACCCTTCCTTAGCACCACCTGGATGTTTCAGTCAGATAAGGGCTTAGGGCATAAGAAACAAGAAAACCACAGGCGTGTACCAAATGCAGCAACTTTGCTTAATGCTGAAATAGCTTTTTCTGAAGTTGAACTGTTAAAACGCGCCACCAGGTTTTTAGATTTCGCTTACTTAAGCAAGAGGAGACTTTTTTTCTGGGAACTTAAGTCACATCTGGGAATTTAACATATATGAGCATTGTATTGATTTTTTAAATATATATGTCTGTGACTACCCTGTCCTCCCACTTGGCAAGCTGCTGCTCTACAATGCCCTGCAGTTATAGGTGGGCAGCAGGCATCTCCAAAATTAGCTCTTTATCATAAAGAAGTGCAGGATTAGGCTTTTGTGTTCTTAATTGAGTCTAAAACTGCAGATGCTTAACCTTGGAAAAATAAGGGTTTGCATCTGAATTTCACAGCAGTTATGTGACACAAGGGTATGTTTTTTGTATCAGTAACTTTGTATTTTGTTAGGGAAAATATGTACACACGGTCGTTTCCTTTTTAGTTGAGCTCTGGACAGAAGTCATGCAGCAAGAAACAGGGAAATAATCATAGTTTAGCTGTTTCCCTCTTCCTTAGGATTTCTACAAAGAGATCTGCTACAGTTCACATGATCCAAGCCAGACCTAAGAACGTGGCTTGTACCTACCCAACACGTTAAGTTCTGACAGATGCTGAATTCAACTCTTGCAGTCCTGTCATCAGATGGCATTTCACAGGGTCAGCGCGCTTCACCCAGTGCCTTTCTTTCGTAACATACTATGCATACCCAAAGCCACTTGAATTTATGCCATGGGCTAGGAAAGGCACCATGTGGTTATGAAGAAAACCACTGTTTAGGTCACGCCACTTGAGGAAACATCCCTTGCTCAACCATTCCACATTTCCCCCCTCCACCATGGCCAGGCACAGTTTGAGTCTCTGGCCTACATGTAAAGGATTTTCTCTTGCCCTTATCAGCAACAAAAATCAGCCTTCAACAGAGAGAGATGTCAAGCTTTAGAAATATGAGAAACTGAATTTACCACCAGATCCTCCAGTGACGAGCTGTCGCTGATAACAAGGTCATTGAACTGGTCCTGGATTTGATCCATTGTTTGTGGGAGATCACGGGCTGGAATAAACCATTCATGCTCCTCCTCTTCTTCCAGCATCTCCTGGAAACAGCGCTCAATAAATTCTTCTTCCCACAACTCCTCTTCGATCTATACAATGAGAAGAAACTGCTTCATCAACAAACTTACTGAGAGCTTCTGTCTTCATTCCAAGGTTTGTGCACCTAGCTGACTTTCTTTCTAGTTATGAAGTAGGACTTCTAGCAGAACACCATGTCTGTGCTGCAGGAAGGCAATCAGCTTTGATTTTTTAATGCAGAGAAGTGCTTTGTCCCAGGAACTTGGGCTGCAGTTAAAAGGGAACAGCAGGAGAACCCCCCAGCCCTAGCTGTTTCGTTTGCAGCTTGTTATGAGCTCAAGGAGAAGGAAAACATTAGTTTCAAGTGAACCCTTCAGCTTTACCAACTAGTCTGCGCTGAACTCACTGCAAGTATGAGGAAGGAAACCAGGGACTACACGTGCAGCCAGGCATACTCCCTGAAAAGTGTCCTGCAAGATTCTCGGGGAAAAAATAACTTCTGCCTGTCACTTGGAACAAGCAGCATCTCCTCAGCTGTAGATTATGTGTTCACCCAATGTAGTTCTCATAAGGAACTCCACATGATCTTAGCAGTTGTTAAGAATGCTGATCTGCTGTACTATCAGCAGGACAAATCAACTGATGCAGAACTGACATGCATTGCAAAGATTAAAGGAGTTTTACTTGGTTGGTCAGTAAACAAGCTTTGGAGGGAGTTCATCCTGACAAATTTTTCATGTCCTGCACTGCAGTACTTACAAGTGGAAAGCAGGGTAGTAGAAGCTGGTGTGAATGACTTGCTAGACATAAGGGAGAGGAAAAATGATTCAGGACAGATTTAAAAGTTCATTCAATGGAACCTCAAACAAGTTTTCCTATCTATCCTTCACTCTGAAAGCAAACACATAATCCTAGAGTGGAAATTCAGTTAACATACCACAAATACCAAATCAGAAAAGGTCACGCCAGCGTTCAGGATTCCTGTAAAATCTAGGTCCCCTGTGCTTGGGGCAAACACACTCACCAGCTCACTTGGTGCTCAAGATGCACAGCTCTAGGGAGCAGCGACTCATCACCATATGCTCTAAGCCACTGTCCAGACAATTCAAACCCCACATGAAACACCAACTTAGTGATTTCCCCAACAAAGCACTCCAGCAAGGACAGCAGTTGCCAATCAGTCCTTCTTGTGAGGCACTGTCTCCATCCTGCGTGCGGGTAAAAGGCAGCCATGGGCATGCAGCCACAAGCTAGTATTACAGCAGGGGTTGCCCGGCTCTAGGTTTTTTGTTACATGGTTGTACACCTACAGGTGCCTCCAATGGCAGCTCCAGGAATACTAAATAATGTTTAATTCCCCAATATCTTGAAATTAATATCGCCTGTTTGTATTTTTCAGCCCTAGTTCAATTCATTCAGGTTCCCACAGAGAGATGTGCCTGCAGTGGCAGGTGACCAGGCTGCCACATGGTGTTTGCCTGCCTGAATAAGACCATTCTCCCCTCATGCTCCCATTTTTCCCTTTCTCTGAAAATGGAGCACATACCTGAAAAATAGTTTATTCATAGCACAACTCTCAGCTCCTTCCCCAAGAACTACACATCCCGTACGCTCATTACAGTACAGTCAGTCCCCAGGAGGAAAAACCCACCAAACAGGAAACAACACTGAGACCATCCTGGCGCACACACAAGAGAATTTAGATTTTGCGAGCTACCTGAATTTCAGATTAGCTTTGTGCCTGGCTGGCACCCTGAAGAGAGAGCAGCAGACATATCCTGTTTCAGAAGCTCAGACTTCAGCACAGCGATACTGTGCTGGAGTGCAGAGAAAGCAGCTACTTGAGTACAAAGATCAAGTTTTGACTAAAAAAAGGGTGGTGGAAAGAGGTAGGCTGTTCCCAGCCTCCACAGGAGAGGAAACTGTCTAGATGCAACGTGAAAGATGAAGTTAAAGCTTCCTTCCAACCTGACTGCAAAGGCCAGCTGTAAGACACTTAAGTATTAAGCAACAAACAGGACTGTCACCCAACAGCTATGTCCACCAACTCTCTTAGGAACAACAGCCCTGTTGACAAGGCAGGTATGCACCTGGACATATCCAGTTCAGAACTGCAACAGCCGGCATGTCTGCACATGTAAAACCTCCACAGCTCGGCAGCCTAGCAAGATCTGTCCCTTCCAAAGTGCCACATAAAGTCTGTTGACTATTCTTTGTTCTCCCTCTCACAGAAGTAGGGAATTAATGGATGCATTGGAACATGCCACACTTCCCATATTTTCCACCAAGATTACAGAAAACAGCTACTTACTGCCAGAGAAACTGAGATCTGTCTGTTCCCCCATTACGCTAGCAAGCCTATCTAAAAGCCCCGTCTCTAAAGGATTCCCAGTCTTGTACCCCAGTTGCTAAGCCACGGCACCTCTCCCTTCAGTTAGAAAATGGTAAAGCACATCACAAGACATTTATAGAGGGAAATCACTTGCCTGCCTGTTAAATTCCTCTTCATTCTCCATCCACATGTACTCTGCAAAGGGATTGTCATCTTCATGAGAATGACCATTTATAATCACATCTTCGCTGATGATGCTTGGGCTAGTACTGCTGCGACTTGGATCTTTCATGGCTGCGTCTTTGATTCGAAGTCTGCAATTAAGAAATGCAGTAATTAAAGTTGTGCACTCATCACCCTGCCTCTGCATAAGCCCGGCCCAAGGGAAGGTTGCACCTGTATTTGAAGGCTCCAGGCAGCCTTACCGTGACTGTAGCAGAGGAGCTCTACTAATCGCAGCAAGTAAAAGAGTATCAGAAATGCCACTTCCATTGTATGCAGATTTGAGTGACAAATTAATTTCCCAAATTAAATCTCACCAAATCAGCAAATGCCAAGCACCAAGGCCAATGAAAAGTGACAAAAAAGCCCCAAAAAGCATGTGTACTTGCTGGTAGGAAAGTATTTAAAGCAACATTCATGAAACAAAAGGAAAATTTGTTTTCCAAAATACTTTTAAAGCGGGAGCTTTTCCTTCAAGAAACTCCCCTGGAAATTAACTGCCCAGTGTCTGTACTGTTTCAGAGGGGGTGGGAAACAATTCAGGGGAATTTCCAAGCAGGAATGGTAGGTGAAACTTTGGTATGACACTTAGCCTACCCAAATTCAGTTATGGGATGTTCTATGTGTTGGCATGAACCAGCTTTCATGGCCCTTATCACCGCTGTGAAACTTTGCAAGCGAGGCTGAAACTATTATGCACCAATTCCTCACAGAGCCAAGCTGATACAACAGTTCTTGCAGCTGCTTCATTAGCAAGAGCCCACTGATTAGGAAGCTTCAGGTAAAGACAACATCTTAAAGCACTGGAAGACAGTATGTGCTTGCCTGTCATCCTACTTCATTAATATGGATTCAGTCATGCCTGGAAAGCAGTCAACATTTCTGCGTGTTCACAATATGTGATATATCACAACGTCCTGAACTCAAGGAATGAAGGTACAGTTGGCAAGCATGTTTTGCTCCACCTAACCACAATCAAAAGCAGGAAAAAAAATAAATTCGGTCTGAATCCTTGTCATAAGGACGGCATTGCAGCCTTTCCATCAGGCTCATAATCCTGTGTGAAGCTTGTAACTCATGAGTTCAGAGACCCAGGTCTGCTCAGAGCCTAGGTTCTAACTGAAAATCTTACTTGTGTTGTAAATAACACAGTGCTGTTTTTCCTATATGATGCTTAAGTCCAGAAAAGCTGTGTATTTTTAGATACTAATACTGGCAGTGTTAAATTTTTTAACAGTATACAAAGCACGTGAGGCAATGAGCTAAAAAAAAAAAAACAAACTTGGAATATGTTTCTAGGGCTAAAAATTTGCAATGAAACTAGGCAGCAGTAAGTGAAAATACTTTTATTTTATTCTCAGATCAACATTTTAGCTCATTGTCTGCATATCAAGAAATGACTTATTCAGATAAGAGGCTATCAAAACATAGCTTCCATTGTTATTAAGAGTACAAGGGCTTGTCACATACCAGCTCATTTTCCCTTTATATTTCAGTTGGTCCTATTATCTATGGAATTAATGCAAGTTTTGGTTCAAAATGTATTCTTGGTAACACCAGGTCAAAGGCTTGTTGCATCCAAATGATCAATTAAGAAAAGCACAAAGAAAAAGGAACTTGCCTGGTTTTCTCTATTCAAGGTTTTTAAATCAAAGGCAAACTGAAGTATGGAAGTAACTTTAGCTCCCTAGGAAGTACAACAAATGAGACCAGAACCTGGGTATTCTAGCAAGAAAAAACAGGTTCATTTTGATGTTCAAAACAAACTTGCAAAGGATTACTTGCAGCATTTAACATAAAACAGGAAAAGACATTGCATTTAACACCCCAATTTAAGCCTGAAATTGCTTTAAGCAACTTCAGCTGTTCACAAGCTAACAAACAGGATGGACCAAAAGAAATAAGACTTCAGAGTCTAAAAAGCCTAATGTCTTCTCCTTTTTTTTTTTTTTTTTCCTCTCTTTCTTTTTCTTTTTAAACTGGCAAGTGTGTTCACCTTTTCGTCTGTGGAGTGAATCTGGGTATTAATATTCCACTGTGCTTTCTGCACATCAACAATTTACACTACAGGTGAGTAACTCATTAGCAGTGTTAAGGTACTCAGGCCAAATTCCAGGCAACGTCTGTACAAAGACAACTGCACCCAGACAAGTCCATAAAGGTAAAAATAATTTTAAAAGAACCCCTACTTGTTTGTGTAAAAGCCTGAAAGGTTAATTTTTTGAATTGTGGGCTAGTTTTCCAATTTCTTAAGTGTTCCCATAGAACACAAGCTATTTGCTTTAGGAGGGAGGGGAGGGAAGACAAGTTCAGTGTTTCACATTTGGACTGAAACAACTTTTTCCATTACTGCCCAAGGACGATGTGGATGATTATCTTCAAGAAAGATCCGAGGCTCAATCTGGATATCTGAAGTTTATCTGATGAAGCCCTAAGTCTGCTAATGTTTTCCCACAGGAATTACTTATGAACATGAACGGTTAGGAAGCCCCAGGCCAGTCCCTTACTCACAGAACTCCTTGTAATCTGATTTTCTGCAACTTGTAATAAAATAAACCGTATAGGGAGCTTTCCATTTCACTGTTTCAAGATACAAACCAGCTGGCTTTCTAGGCTCATTTGAGAGGACAAGATTAGTCTCGTTTCACTGGTATTAGATACAGGCTTTTCAGTCATGAGCTACAGGCAATTCTGAGGAGGAAAGGCAAATGCCACTTTAGTCTTGCAAAAAGTTACAGTCTAAAAGAAGGCTGCTGCAGAAAACAAGCCACAGTGACAGCCTACACTACCGATGTGAATAAAAATAATACATTTTCCATCTGGGAGTAGGTGGAAAGCAGAGGATCTCAAAGCTTCTTACATTAGAACAGGAAGTAGAACACTAGTAGTGCTAAGGAACAGAAAATATGGAGAATTCTGCCACAGTGATATGACTGGAGATCCAGACCCAACTTATTCCAGGATTTTGGCAGGGAGTGGGGGCAATACAGGAAGAACAGTGTAAGTGCCTATGGAAAGACAGGAAAAAATAGGATTTTTATCTTAGGAACGAAGTCAGAAATTAAAAATCTTGCAACGACAGGGCTTTCAGTTGACTCAAAGTGTTTTCTGCCTGAAAAGTGTGGCACTTGTTACTCTAGAACGACATTAAGGTCCAGTAATTAACCTGTTTCTCCAAATTTTGCTGTCTTTAAAGCAATGAAGAGCCCTAGATGAACCATCATTAAAATTCAAATCTTTGTGCTTGAAGATTTTGCATTTAAATCCCAATCGCGAAAGAAGATTATCTACCGCCTACTTCAGAAGATAAGGTCAACAGCCCTAATTCCATATAGCAAAACCCAGGTCCTTGCACTTGATAACAAAAAACAGAGGGGGAAAAGAAATTAAAAGGTATTTGTTTCGAGGACCCAAAAGCAACACAGAACAGCAAGCAGCACCTTGGAACTTTAGCATAAACTGAAGTCTAAGCAAAGCTGGTTTAGTGCAGCAGGGAGTGCTTTGAGCTTCTGCAGAAGATGGTGTTATTTGTTTATTAACTAGTGATTACTCTTGCGAGTCAGGAGTGCCGGCCAAGTTTCTTGTTATCGAATTAGATTAGTAAGTGGCAGTTATCAATTAAGCTGATTATACTCTGTATAGTAAATAGATATCTCAGTCAAATTCATGTGGGACGCCAATGCTATCTGATAGAAACACTTCAGAGCATTGCACTGAAGCGGACCTGAAAACAGCCGACTCATTTACGCAGCACACCAGCACCGAGACTTAAGAAGAAAAAAAAAAAAAAAAATCGTTTTTGANAAAAAAAAAAAAAAAAGCTAGCTGCGAAGAGCAAAGCCCTCGCAGAGACGAGCAGCTCTGCCGGGAGCCGGGCAGGCAGGCCGGCGAACGAAACCCCTCGGGGGGCGCAGGGCGTGCTCCCCAGGCACCCTGCTCGGTGCCGACGTTTCCCCACCAGCGAGCGCCGACGCCCGCGGAGCAGCTTCGCTTCAGCGGGAACCGGGCGAACCTGCCGGGCCGATAGCATCTCGCTTTCGGAGGCGGAGCGGGCTCTACCCCTCCGGGGGCGGCCGCGTACTCGCCTCGGCGANCGGCCTTCGGGCGGCGCGGGGCCGCGCGGCACGCCGGGAGTTGTGGTTCCGCCTGGCGAGCTGGCTGCCATTTCGCGCCGCAGTGGCGGCGCGGGGCACGCCGGGAAGCGTAGTCCCGCCGGGGCACGGTAAGCCTCCATCTTGTGGCGCCGGCTGGGGCGGAGGCGGCGCGGGGCCCGGCGGGGCCGGGGCCAGTCCTGCTAACGACGAGGTAGTTCCCCAAACACCCTCCAGCTGCCGGGGCCCGCCCGCCCCGGTTGCAGCGGCACTCGTGCGGGGAGGGCACCGCCCCCTGCGCGCAGCCCCGGGCTGCTGCAGCCCCGCGCCCTCTCCGGGCAGGCCAGCGGGCAGCGCGGGTCGGGAAGAGGCCCCGAGGAGCATCACCACGCCAGGATGCCCGCCCTGCCGTGCCTCGAGGGCTCCCAGACCTTCTCCAGCCTCCCCCTGGGGACACCGCCGAGTCCTGGGCTCCAGAACGGCGAATGAAATGTAATGCTTTCCGAAAAACATGCCTGTTTACAAATAAACGTTTCCACACTAGCCTCGGGCGTTTTTAAGGCTTTGTATCGGGAACCAGGAGATAACGAACGCCCTTTTCTGGGACCTACATTAAGTGACAAGACCTCTACCCTGTTTACAAAATGGAGTGGAAAAGCAGTTTTTACTCCTACCCCCACACCACCACCTTTTTCTTAAAGGTAAGGTGGAAATTACTGTCTCCTTCAGACACTACCTGCTAACACTAGTGCACAGAGTTTTAGCAATGAGCAGAGCTATGCTGTACACCCTTACCCATCCCCTCAAATACTCCGCCTAGGTACAGGCTTTTCCAGTCCTCTGATCTTCACAGCCTCTTAAAAAAAGCGAAGAAACTACACACTGACAGAGTTAAAGACCCTTTGTTCCATACAAGCCACTGATGAATGCAATCTGACTTGATGTGGAGTCACACAATCCCCTCCACAGCCGCCTTGGTACAACAGACAAGCTAACCACCACAAAAAGCAGGAAATTTGCCCCAAGAGCAAGCTGGAAAATGTACGTTTGTGTGCAACTGCAAAGCCCAGAAGTATACGTTACTGAGGGCTAAGTTACACAGAAATAAGTAACCTTTGATAACCCTGAAATCCATTACTGGTTAAAGAATGACCAGTTTTTTTCAGGCTCAGGAACAGTTAGGGAGCTAGCAATGTACAGACCAACTTGCTTGGCTTAGCTCTTTGCATTACAAAGAGCTGGAAAGTCTCCTGTGCTATCAAAACACTTGCGCAGGAAAGGGGCTATCCAAGGATAACACTTTCATTTATGTTTCTCTTCTCAGCCCTTTACTTCCTTCCTTCCTCCTAGATTTTAGTAAGGGATAACCAAATCTACAGAAAATCTAGGTTTTCTCAGAGTTTCTGGGGACTGATTCTCCTTTATCAAGCTATTTAAACTGATTTTACTGGTCACCATTACTAACTTGTTTCCAGGGCCATAGTTTACTCTATGGCCAATCATACACTACTAAATGCTTACCTTCTAGCCAAGTATAACTTTAAAATATCCCTGCAAGGATCCTTAAAAAAAAATAAAAAATCAAAACTACTCTGCTCTTCTGACTCCAATTTCCAACTCTATTTTTATAAATCCAGTATGACACGTGGCTTTCTCATTTATAATGGAGGATTCTTTTTCTACTTACTTCCAACAGTGCTCAGCAAGTCCAGGGCCTTGCTGCACCTCTGCTGCATGTCTGCACAGCAAAGAGGCAACAGACTGCAGAGTTACTCAGAATTCTGAGTTGAAATTAATATACGAAAGCTGGCATCTAAATCACAGAGCAGATACAATTATTTCTGAAGAGTAAGCAGCCCATGGCAAGACCACACGTCAATCTGCCACCAGAGTGTGTTCCTGGCATCTGCCATCAAGATCCAAGTTATTCTGATGCCTTCTTTTCATCAGAAATTAGCGTAAGGCACATATTCTTTCCCTGTCCTTTGCATGCAAACAGATGATATTTTGCAGAAGCAAGTTAGGTTTGACATTTTTTGATGTATAAAAGCATCATGGTGTGCACGTACAGGTGTGAAGACTTACATACATATCGGGGGTTTGAAAATATGTGCATTAGGCATCTAACATCCACCAATACCAGAAACTCAGAGTTGATGGAAGCAACAGATTTTTGACTCTGAAGTTGCACTATGCCAGAATTACTTTACGCCTGGGACGTCTTTGTGTTTTCACACTAAGCATGATGTAACATCCTCCTACAGTTTAATCCCCTGCAGTTACACAGGTTAGCATTTACAACAGGCTGAGGACACTAGGTGCAAGATCACTGAACTGCACAGCTACTTAAGGTGCAGGTAATGGCTAAGGAAAGGCTACTTCAAAAATAAAACATACAGAGCTGTAGTATTTCAATCCATTAATCTTGACTGCACATCGTAAGAAAACTTAAAATGCTTGGGAGAAATGGAGAGCTTAAAGATAGGTTCTAATCTACCATCTTTAGAGAGAAGGGGGATGACTGCCAAACACTGAATGATTGCTTTGAAGTCAGGTCCTCTGTTTGGCTGATGAACTCAGCAGCCCTTTGGAGACAGATGAACGACAACAGTCATCATAAGCAAATGGGGGTCCAAGTACATCCTTGTGACTTAGCCATAATGGAACCGACTGCAGGGCTGTGGTTGCTTGCTCTTTCTTTCAGGGGCCTAGGAAAGACTACATCACTATTACATTTAATCGATTTCGTACAAACAACAACAAAACTTTGCATACTAATAAGCACCATGTACAAAGCAGTAACTTACCTTTGTAAAAGTGCAAGAATGAGTCACTGCATAAGATTTTATAATTTGGATATGCTATTTAAATAAAATCTGCATTATTAGCTGCTTATTAGCATTTCACTACTTCTATACAGAGTCCCCAGAGAAGCTGCTACCATCTCAGCAGATGTTTGAAGTTATACTTAATGCTTGCACAAAAGGGAATTGCACACCTCTCCTTTCTGTGAGGATGCAACAGCAAAGTTACAAGTGGAAGGACAAGTTATTGAGACTTCCACAAAACACACCATCTTGTGACTACGAGATGTATTTACTTAAGTAAATTAACTTCATCAAGATTCAGCCTCCTACATTTGAAAACCCTCCTTAGCACTGAAGCCTCTGTTCGCAAGAGGCTTAGGTTGAAAGAATTGTCCCTAGTAATTTTTATTAGTCATTTTTATCCACATGAACATGATGTGGGCTTGAACTTCAGCTTTAATGAATATACCATAAAGCTATCAGCAGAATATACCTACTAGTGTTTTAACAAGTGATATTTTGATTTGTTTGGAAACGAAAGAGGTTTAGGAAAGAGAAAGGTAAGTTATGCAGTAAGCTGCTAAATCACAGGTGTTAAAACATGCAAATTTTAAAAAGAGCTAGTTTCAGTGTGGTATCATGAACACAGGAGTAAAGAGTCAGTACACACATTGGTTAACATGCCAAACATCTATAACAAATTACTGTTGCCTAGCTTTGTTTATTGGTAAATCACTTTAGTAACCTGAATTCACAAATAAGCAGTAAATAACAAAAACTACAGATAAACACAGGTTACACATGCAAATTCCTGTTCACATATCACATGTGCAGGTACATTAAGAGCACAGTTCTAAAGATTCTTGACAAAACCAGATTTTAACAAAAACAGTTTTAAAATGCAGGTATGAAAAAATTACATGTGAAGAATATAAAGATACCTTTTTACATTTCAGGACTCAAATGCTGCTTTTGAATATACTAGAGATGTACGACAGCTACAAGATTCAAGTAAAAGCAGGAAGAGCTCAAGGAAGTAATACTGGTCAGAGGAGAATGGGCATTTACTTTTCACTAAAAATACACAGAATAGCTGAATAGGAAAGTCTATCAAGAGCTTAGGAAAAAAAAATCACGAAGTTGTAAAGCTGACTAATCACTAATATTTCTATTTGCTATATAACAGCAATGACATTAAAAGAAACTGCAATTCAACATTTAAAAATGCAACTTACATTTAAAGACTTTCCAAAAGTGAAATGCAATGACAGCCTTACACTCCAAATTAAATATCTGCTAGGCTCAGGCTGAAATATGGAATGTTCTAGATAAAATAAAAATACAGTGTTACTTTTTATTTTTTATTGAGAATAGAAGTGAAAGACAATTTCTGAAGCTTGAAAATAGTAGATTTCACTTAAATGAAGTTTTCTTCCCGTTGATGAGCTTTCCACAAGGGTGCAAGACTTTTTTCTTTAATAGCTTGAAGTGTCAAAACAAAAACGTTGCCATTCTCACATTAAGAACAAATTTTTGTCATTAACTTAACTGCATATGCTTTTTGCTACAACAATTAACACATGAACAGACCTATAATGCCTACTGTATTTCACTAAAACAAAAAAGAATACAGTATTTCCATCTACTACTTGTACTGCTTTTAAAAAAGATTAACATTAAAAACAAAGCCACTGTTTTCCTTACATCCTTCCTTCCTTTTAAGCTTCCTTCTTTTGCCTGTGCTCTTCTGCCATTTTATCCAGAATTTTCTGTTAAAAGAAAGCAACCATATTTTGGATACATTAAAGAGTTTCTCACAGTCACAACATCAATAATAGAAACACAAATCCACTTTTCAAGCTGTAAAACCTGTGAATATTAACTGCAAAGGTCATAACTAACAAGACTGGCACTTCTCCATATACTGAAGTGGAGCTCCTCTGAAGTACCTCATTATCGTTATGTCACTGAACATACAGCTCACCACCACTAAACAGCAAACGGCAGGCTCTGCAAGCTTTTACCTGGCCCTTCCATTAATGCCTTCCCAAAAGGCTGGCCAGCCAAGAGAATTACTTTCCATTTTGTCATGGACTTGTGACAGTGGTTATGCCACTTACCTGGTCAGAATTTGCCATCTATAAAGCCAGGGACAAAACATCTCCCCTCCCTAGAGCAAGGTTATTTTGGAAGCTTCAGGAATTTCTTATCACTTTGATGACATTTGGTAGCACTATCAGTTCCTCTATTTACTTTTCCTGCTCTCAAAGTGAACGAGACTCCCAGCTAGAGAAGTGCCTTGCCATTGTGAAACAAAAGCTGCATTTCCTCCCCTTCCTTCCCCGATTCTAAAACCGCATCAACATTACAAGGTCACTCAAGAGCAGTTCACTAGTCATTTGTGCCATGGAAAAAGCAAATCAAATTATGTTTCATTTAAGTAAGTGATAATAAATTTGGAATATTTCCCCCACTTCCCCTTTTACATCAATACTTTAAAGCCCCATAATCAGGTACCTCAATGGAAAAAAAAAAGAAAAAAGCTATGGGTGATGGATGAGGTGGGTTTTTCTTAATACAAGATTCTGCATGCTAATTGATTTTCTGATCTGCTCCTTGATAATGTTGTCTGCTTTGTGACATTTATTTGTGCCATCTGCCTTCCAGGGCCCTGTATTTGTTTCGGGTTTCCTATTATTGCAAGGGAGAAAACAAATGCTTTGAGTCTGAGATGCCACCTTCCTTTCTATGGGATCCCCAAGGTTTGTTTTCAGCTCAATAATTGACTGGTATGAAATAATTTTATGTGAACACTATATTATTATTAGAATTTCATTTAGGATTTCCCTTTCTCGGAGGTGGTATTTAAAAGCAGCTCACAGTACACAAAGATACAGCAGCATTATCATTCATGCCATGCAATCATGTGATACCTAATCCAATTAGAAATTGTAAAACATGCTCACAAAATCAGAAGTTGCAAATATGGATTTTTTAAAAAAATATATTAAAAAAATTCAGCTTAAGCTCTGTTGACTGGTTAAAAATACTCTCAAAGGGACAACTGGAAAGGGATTTGAGTCATCTGTATTTACTCTGCACCACTACTTCTAAGCCTGGCCTTTACTCCAATTGGAATGCCCTCTTTAATCCAGGTTTACAAAAAAAAAAAAAGCTGGAGCCCATCTTTAAAATGTGTATCCTGTGTATTATTTTCAAAAGATGGAAGTTTTGGAGAGGTCTAGCTTGAGTTAAATGTTATAGAATAAGCCAATTTCCACTGCCTGAAGCTTTGGGTTTTTTTTCCCCTCAGTCCAGTCTCGTTCAGATCTATTCCCCAGGAAAGAATCACGCCATTTAAAATGAACAAGTTTTTGCCTTACCTTCAACTTTTGATAATGAGGAAGGCTGCTGCAATGGGTCTTTTTTGCAACATCTTCATTTGTGTAGAACAGGGAACACAATTTGCAATAAAACCCTGTTTTGGGTACCACATAATTCACACCTAGAGAAGTAAACACCACAAAATAAACTAAGAGATCTACTCTACATCATTTCTTTTAATGTCATATGTCATTTCAGCTAAATCTTAAAACCATAATTCACTTTACATTAAAAGCTGCTTTATCTTTAAAAGCCCTTGTTTTAGTTTAGTCAAGCCGGGGCCTAGTAATAACTAAATATGTGCAGGCTTTTTTTTTTTTTTAAATTTAAAATCAACCTTTCAGATTAAGGGTCCATTTTATTGGTTCCTTCAAAAGAACTAACAACGTTCCGTGATCAGTTTCTGAGTTTGAGTATTTAGTATGAATCTAAACTATTACCACTATTGTGATTTGTGCTATTATTTGAATTTGTGTTGCTAAAATATACCTCTTCCAATTTAATTTCTGCCTAAGGAAAGTGTTATGGAGAACTGTATGAAAATAAGGAAAAAAAAAAAAATCAAAATACTAGGGTTAAGGGAGGAAAGAAGGGGAGAAGAGTGGGAAGCCCTAAAATGAAAGGCTCAGAGGCAATGTGTTGCCAGAAATAAAAGGCAAATGAAATGAGAAATGCCACTGCAACGCAGAGAGACATATTTGAAAAGAAATAGAAACAGCCTTACCAACAGGAATGTTTGGCTGGTATGGCCCAATCCTAAATTCATCTGGAACAAGAGATTTCTCTTGGACATTCTTTGTTTCCTGTTCATCCTGGGTGTCTGTATTTTCATGGGCATTTTTCTCAGTATCCTGTGCTGCTGCAGTATCAGAAGCTTCAACAGTTTCAGCCTTCAAATTATCTTCAGTTTTGGTTCCATTTTCTAACGTTTCATTTTCCTGCTCTGGCTCCTCAATCTTGTCTACCTTGATTTCTGCCAAACTATCATCATTTTTGCCAGCAGATTTTAATGCCAAACCCGACTTGCGGAGTTTTTGATGATCCGAGTCTTCTTCATCACCAACCTCATCTAGAGTGACAAAACCTTCCATGCTCCGTGGAAAGCCACCCACATATCGCTGTTGAGAAAATGTTTTCCTTATGTCAGCTTATTCTTAAAAAGTTTCCTTCAAACAGTCTTAAGTTTCAGAAGAGAAATATCTTCTCAAAAACCCCTGGAAAAATGCTCAAATTCTTCCCTCAAGAGCTACCTCACTCATTCAAAGTGTTACTCAAGCATGCAGAAGTGTAAAAAGCTCTTTTTAGATGTACTCCACTGTCCCAGAATGAAGTGCTCAATTTCAGAAATTTTTTTTTTTTTTCATCAGGAGGGTCTACTGTTTTATCATATCAACATGTGATCTTCAACTTGAGAATTTCAGTATCTTTTGGCTCTATTCTTACTGCCAACATGAGTATTTTAAGTGGAAGTCACTTTGGAATGCCCAAGTTTTGTTTCTATTTGAGACAGTCCCACAAGATCCTTCAACTGATGCCTGCACGAAAGGTAAAACCTTACCAGAACACTTCTGTGCCCACTAATAGTATGAAAGTTCATTAAAAAAAAAAAATAAAAATAAAGAGCTCTTTTTCAACCAGTGGAAAGCTTGAAACTTCTGCATTAAAAAACAGCAAAAAAACCCACCCCACCCCCAAATCACCAACCACCAAAACTGTGGTCTTCTAAAATCCAGCTTCATTAAGAGACAGTGAATCTGTCTGAATTCTGATTTTTTTTGGAAACATTCCTGCTGGTATGGAGGCATCAGTATTCCACATGCTTAACAGCAATCACTAGTAGTACTGAAACAGCATTAGCTTTAGATTTGTGTCCTAAGAATGCAGGTCTTCAAGGAAACAAGATCAGGCTTTGAGGCAGTTTTTTATAATAGAACCCACATAAGAAATAATTGCTGTGGTTTGCACTGGCAGTATTAACCCCAACACCATGTAACTTTCTTCCTGATAGAAGGATCCCCCAAAATTGAAAACCATGCACGCTTAATTCATTAAGAATAAGGAACATGCCTTACTTTTTAGCAAAACAACATTCCAAGTCAATAACATTACTAAAACTTTGCATGCTACTCCACATAACCAAGTATGATTTAAACAGGAAAAAAGCAGCTGGTGGGACATAAAAAACCAAAACCAACCAAAAAAACCCGAACAACCAACTAGAAGTGTGGGATCATCTGGTAAGAAAAAGGAAATTCACAGCAAGTAGCCTATTGACTGAAGACACCTTGAAACTACTCACCCCCGAAAAGGACATGGGCCCTGACTAACCACAAACACACCTGCCTGCCTTTCTGGCTAAGCGTAAAGAGTAAATGTACATATAATTTTGTCCAAATCTAGATCAGCCTCAAGTCCCAAATAAATATATTTTTTTTAATGTCATTGTTCTGCTCTGTGCTCAGAAGAGTAACTAACAGTCTCATGAGAAACTGCTCAGGAGAAAATAGTTCCTGGTTGCTTAGTATTAGTCAAAAAAGGGGTGAAGACAGAGGAGAAAAACCCCAAGAAGCAACATGGGTAGAAGCCCACAAGTTAACAGTTTCTGTCAAAACAGAAACAGTGATTTACAACTGATTCCATTTGCAAGTTGCATCCAATGGGATCTTCCATTGTGTTCACAGGAACTTGTAACACCTGTTTCTTTTTCAGACAGGTGTGCCATGCATGTGTTTTAAAGACCCCCAGGAAAAGATTTGAAATGTAACATACTGTGGTGTGCTATTTGAGTTAAATGGGGCTTTCCATACTCAGATACCTCACTATATGATTACCTTTTTAAGCTTTTTCTTTGTTGCTGGATTAGCCACAACATTCCCCTCAGTTTTTACGGTTACATCATCAGCTGTGTCCTTTTTTTCTTCCGTAGTCACATCAGCTAAATTGGCAACATCTGCATCATCTCCTGCTGAGCTGCCACTTTCTAACAGTGCTGCTGCTTCCTCCTCATCCACTAGCAGCTCGTCTTCAGATTCAAGAAGTAAACTAGGCTCATCTTGGTCTGTCTGTTCACTACTTTTAGCGCCTGATGGCTCAGCAGCATCATCTTGTTTCTCCTCTTTCACTTTATCTTCTACACTGCCACTTTCAGGTTTCTGCATAGCATCTGGTTTAGACTTCTTATCACTTGGAGAATCTTTGCTGTCTGGAGAATACGTTCTCTTTCTGTAAAGAACAAAGAATACTTGCTTGTAAACCTGAAGAGAGCCCAGAAATGACTAAAAAGTAGGGTTTTTTTTCTAGGAAGTCTGAAAAGGATTGTGTTTTTATTCAGAAAATGGAAGGTTGAGGGAAACCCTGAAGTATTGAATACCATTCTTCAAATATGCAAAAGGCAAGGAGGAACTGTCCTTACAAGTACAGGGCAACTGCTCATGGGTTTAAAAAGCAGGAAGGCAAGGTTAATTAAGGACTAGAAAAGATTTCCTGAGGAGCCTGAAGAGGCTGTGACATCTCCATCATTAGAGGAAGAGGGTACGTAGCATATTAGGAACAGTTAATCTCAGGGCACAACGAACAATAATCTGATCTTAGAACTTGCCCAACTTTTTCTCTATCATTTCTATACTCTGGGTGAGGTATTTTCATACTTCCTTTAAACAACATTATGCTTTAGCAATAGGAAATTACCTAGTTTTATCCTTTTTCAGCAGTTCAACTCCTTTGTTTGGAATCTAAAATAAAATTAAAAACATTTATAAGTCGCAGTAGAGTATTATTTATACAACCTTTGCAGCATTAATTCAGACCAGACAGCATAATCTAGCCACGCACTTCCAATTATGTTAATCCACAGGTACTCTTTTACCATGCCTACCTACCAACCAATTAATAAACTGCTATTATGTTAGGACCTCACCAACCTAGAAATCTCATGTCTTTATTCACAGTAATTATCAGTTATTCAATACAACACACATGGGATATCCTGCTCCAGAAAAATCATATACAATTCCTCTTTTGTTTATAAACTGATACAGTGTGGTGCAGGCAAAGGTACAGA
>VZTL01037277.1:21877-42650 GCA_013400535.1 Scopus umbretta | reverse complement strand
TGACTGTATCCATCACTGTCAATACCTGTTTTATTGATGCCACAGAGGTCTGTGGTTCAGGGTCCATACCCTGGCCCACACCCTAAGGATCCCAAGAGCAGAGTAGGGAGCAACCACAACAGTGAGAACATTGCTTGGCTTGCATTTCCTGCATTGTTAGTCACATGAACCAAAGGGACAGCCCAGTTGTGAGGATTCAGAACTTCTTATTTGAGACACTGCTGAAATAAAACCCTTTGAGAATTTTTTTTTTAAACAAAGCTGCTGTTGTTTCTCCTAGTGTTGATTAAATTGGCAAGGATTCTAAAAAAAAAGACAATATCGAATTCATCCAATGACTTGCAATGAAAGAGACAGCATAGCTATGGAGATAATATGAAAATGCATCCTCAGATTATCTCCATGGTAGATCCAAAAAAAAGCCCATGACAGGAAATACCTCAGCAAGGAACATCTAAGACATGGTGGTGTCCTTTATGCTACTCACTTGAGTGTCTTCCTCTAGGGCTTAAAGCAACTCAAGTCACCTTGCTATCACTTCTATCTTCATTCTCAGCTCCTTGAAGAGCCCTTATGTGGAGTGGAAACAATCAGTACAGTGATTCCACATAAAAACATTGCTGAATGATAAATTCCAAGAATCAAAATGCTGCTGTATAGTTGCAACATGTCACCTCTGAGGATGGCCTGTTGCAAACATGTGGATGTGTTTTGCATTCTTGCCTTCTCCTCTCATTTTATTTCATTTAATCAGTGCAGTTTACTCGAGCTGTTCTCCCCTTGCTGATTAGACTTGTAATTCTTGCACATATGGTGGTGTTTGTGGAGAAAACATTTCCCTCTCTCCCCCTCCAACCCCAAATCTGTGAGCCTTTTACTTTGGCTCTGTTCTTATCAAATAATTGCAGCTGTAATTAAAGCACAATGAATCAGCACCAGTCACAGGGTTGAGTTCTTCCTTAAGAAATTATATGTCCAGATGTCTAAGATGACAGGCAATTCTAGCATTTAAATAATGTGCCCATGAAGTGCTGCCAACCTGAAGGCAAATCTGTTTTCTACCTTTTGGCAAATAACCATACAACTAGTATTTTAAAGATGCATTGTTGTTACAGTTTTCATCATAAGCTTGCATGACTACCTCCTGTAATGATGTGCTTGCTCACAGTATATCACTTGGACACTTGGTATGTCTGATCTGCATAGAGACCCTGGTAAATAGAGGGAGACCAAGTGGGAAGTCAAGCTAGGTGGAAGACTGTACCTGTTGTCTTTTGATGAATGTCTCCTCCTTAAGAGAGGTGGTGGTTTCATAGAAAATGATGTTAGGAAGCATAATAAAGAAATACTGATGATTCAACTAAGCCAACAAGAGAAGACATTCTAAATTAACATCAACATATGACTCAGCGTAGTTGGTGATGTCTGCTACAAGTGTAATAAAACCATGAGACGCTGGTCTGCTAAACCACCCGTTAAGGACATATTTCAATATGAAAATTGGATTTGAGATTTTAAGTCCTTTTCTGAGCACCTGGAAATGCATACATAAGTCCCAAGGCTGAACACTGAACTTGTAAGAGAAAACTGACATAGGAGAATGAACTGGTGTTAGTGTGCCTAATGCAGCAACACCCTACCAGGTCTGTAATATTGCTGGCCTATGGGACTCCAGCCATTTTCTCATATGTGAAGCAAGTATCTGCTTTGCTTTTAAAAGAGTAACAGAATGTGTGGCAACGGCTGGGTCAGGATTAAGCCTCCTGAGCATTTTGAGATTTTGAAACTAAAATCAGAAAATTAAGTTGGAATCTGATTCTGATATCAGGGGAAGTGCACTTTTTCTGGAAGAAAATCACGAATTTCAGCACAGTCACTTGCAATTTAAACCACTTTCAGATCAGAATTAGGCTTCCCATGATTACTGTGTACATAGTTGTCTCTACTGAAGGATACTTATATATAAATTTAATTCACAGTATGGCTGAGTACATTGGTAGTAAATGTTTAAAAGCTCTGATGATTTTAAAAGTTGCTTGATATTGCACAAAAGTAACTTCCCCCCATCCCCTTTCTCTCTCTCCCCGCCCTTCCCCTTTCCTTCTGACAGCTATTTCTGGCATGATTGTTCCCCCCATGTGAAAGAATTGCCTTGAAGAATTTTATTAATGAAGAGGTTGAATTCTGCTTCAGAGAGAATCTGATACAAGTCCCAGAGTGGAACTTTTTACTCAGGCCTTTTTAAAAATAAAAAAGAAATAAAGAAGAATCTTACAATAACTGCGGATTTTTAAACAAGACAAAAATCACCATCCTTGCAAATACTGAAATTAACAATCTACAATTGCAAGGTGTTGATTCAAGTCGTCCATCCCAAATACCTGGGAGATATATTTATTGTATGTTGGTAAAAAAATCCACTTTTTTTTTTTTTTTTTTTNNTTTTTTTTGTGGGGGTGGGGGTTTGCTTTTTTTTCCCTTCTGTTTTTTGTGTTTTTTTAAGGCTTGATTTAACTCAACACCATTTGTCTTTTATAAATCATACGATTACACAAGGGACACTAGGATGGAACTCCACATTTTTAATTTATGATTTTTTTTTAAAGCTGTGTAAAGAAAAATGAAGTGGTGTCATTTACATACAAGTCTGTATGGGACAGAATAGAAGTGCCAGTTAGTTTTTCGTAGAAGAATTATGGCCATTTAATTAAGGGTTGGCTCATACAGGTTGCTTATCCAGTGGTGACTAGCTAATATGATGCATTTTTAATGTTCTCATTAAATAGATATCACTCCCTGGAAAGCTGGTATTTTTGGATGGCAAGGGCAGGATGAGGGGTGGGATTAGTGACCTCTGTCTTTAATACCAGGCTAAATAATTGTGTAAATAATACAAGAAAAGTTGGTGAAAGCAAAGGTAAAGCTGCAAATTACACATTTCCTCTTGAACCGAAAATCCAGTGCCTCTAGATATAATGCTAAAACTGCAGAATTAGATTATCACGGCTTTCTCTTTAGCTTATATATCGGACTCCTTCCAAATGAGTGGCCTTCTTGAAGTTTAGTGTCACCTGAGCTGTGCATAAAATGCCATTTGGATTTTGCATAGCTGTCTAACGGCACAGACCGCGGCCATCACGTGTGGGGTGTTTTCAGCATAGCCCCTCTCCCCTTGATCTATTTGTTTTTATGGGGCAGAATGAGACCAGACTTGTCTGCAGTTCTGCATCCTCACAATCTAAAAGCACACATTTTTCGTCAGCCTCCCACTAGGATTGTTCCTGTATCAGTCGACCCTCTCAGTTTGTATCATAATGTATTAAGCAACAGGTAACTGCTTTTGAATAGTAAATGGAAACATGAGTTTGGGGGGTAGGGGGTGGGGCTGTTAGGAAGGTTTCAAATCAAAACCATAGCTTCTGTTTTACAAAAATTTTGCTATCATTATCTGGGAAGTGTTCTTAAAAAAAATTAGTCAAAGAGGCAGCAAAGCTCTAAAGATGCATTACCTGATATTTTTTCTTTGCTGTTGTGTTTTGTATGTAGTTATAAATACTGTAGATTTTTTGTGATTTTTTGCCAAAGTTGTTGTTCTATTTATACATTTTAATGTCTTAAGACAGTTTTTCAATATCACAAAAAAAGAATTTTACTGCATATTTTGCAAAAAGAGCTCACTACCTTTAGCTTGCACATACTTGCAAAATTAATTAAAGAAAAAAAAAGCTTTTTGTTTCTGTTTTTTGTTTGTTTGTTTTAAAGGGGATTTTGTAAAATATCCATATAAATAATGTATTTATCTTTGGAATTTGTACATTGCTTTTTGTCCCCTACCAATTTTATTTTATTGTGTATGTTTGCTATGTGAAAAGTGCTGATTTGTTTGGTCATTCACCGTTGTATTAGCTGTTTAAATGTGATTTTAAAACATTTCATTTATAGGGTTTTTTTTAGTATTGTTTAAAACCATGCTTCCATTTTTTTTTAATTTCCACCCAAAAGCCATTGTCTATTTTTGTATTATTTGTAAGTTAAGAAGTTTTTTCCAATATATGGCAAAAAGTAGCATATTATTCTTGTAGCATTTAGTTATGTAGATTTTAAAAAAAATGTATCCTTTGCTTTTGAGGCTTAACAAAAACTAATGCTGTTTTACTCTATTAATATGCATGGGATTTCTCCTCTTTGGAGTGACGCATTTTTGTGCATTAAATATGGGGAGAAACTTCATAGAACTCAATGAAAATACTTTCTTTCTTAAGTCTGCTTGTATATTTCTCTGTCTTTCACATAAATATAAACCAGCAGATTGGATGCCTTAACAATGCAAATCATATTCATTTCACTTGTACATTGTACTGTGCACCAGAACTGTCAATCATCACTAACATTCTAAGAAAAAAAAAAAGGAATTGAAAAGCACAAAAGAACTGTTTTGTTACCTTAAAACAATATAACTTTTTTCTAGTCAAGCAAGAAATCATTTACAACGATGCTGCAACTGTGCATGCTTCCTGTATGAATTTTGCAATGGTTTTCACTAGAATGTCACAGTGTGATCTTTGGGGGGAAGGAAAGAAAACGGGATTTTTTTTTTTTTCATGGTGAGAAAATAAAAGAAGAGAAAACTGGAAAATGTGAGAGACATCAGTTTATTGCTTCTCTGTATTCCAAGCGATTATTCTAATCCACATAATAAGCAACAGCACGACAATGTAATAAAATTTAAAGCCATATTTTGTCCAGTGACACCATCAATTACTCTTGTAGAGCTCCACTCAGAGTCATAGCGATTTTGACACCAGTGTTAGCCATCGATGTTTGTAGTCTTCTACGCCAGTGTCCAAAGATCCTTTGACAATGTGCATAATTTTGTTTTATTGCAGCTATTTATAGTGATCTGATGAATGGGAATTTGTAAAAATCTCCCCCGCACCACCCATATCTTTTACAAAGTAAAAGATGCAGCTGTTTACAGAATATGGCTTTAAGTGGAAACAGTCAGATTTCAGTTTTAACAAGGTGGAGCTTCACAATGACTGGATTGCATAAAGTATGCCTATTTCCTCACAGTTGTACTAGGATGCAGCTAAAATGAAGTCATCTCTGAAACTACTAACCTTTCACCTTCTTATCTAAATCTTTTTGAATAGACACACACACTGTACAGTTCTATTGTTAGAGAAACTAACTACTGTAGAGATTGTTATAATTTTTTTGCAGAAATTCAAGCTGTAAAAACTTTTCAACTTTCACAATATTTAATTAAAGTTACTTCCTGTCTGTGAATACAGCTCCTAGTTGTGTGTTTATTTTTCTGCTTCTGCTGGGTAGTAGATGAGAAAAAATAAAATATAGAAGCCAGAGGCAACTGAATTGTCCTTCTGAAATTAAGGAGAAGCAGAAATTCATGGAATTACGCAGTGAAACATGGTGGATGCTGGTGCACTGAAACTCCTCTTCCTCTGTCGCTAATGGATTTCCAAGGATCCTTACTCATAATGCTGAATGTTCATCCTGTTATTGTGATTCTTAATATCTCCATTGTTTTAGTCTATTGATTGCCTGAAGGCCCAACATATTTTTCTAGCAGATTTCAGGAGCATATCTAGCTTTACGTACCCTGCTGCGAAGAGCTGTCTCGCTAAACGTAGTGATCGTGAAGTACAAGACAAAGGCATATTACAGCAAGTGCTAGAGAGCCAGAGAGATTTAAGTTTTCACCTTGATATTATTTACGTCAATGGCAACACTTCCAAGACCAGGTCTTAAGCGACCTGCTCAAGGTCAGCTCCAAGAACTGCACTGAAGTATGTTAGGCTGTAACTAGCTCCTTGACTTGGCCATGAAGGAGGCTCCTATAAAGTGTTTCCATTCTGCCACTCTTCCTAAATGACAAATCCATCCGCTGCTAAATTGGTTCTAAGCATTTAATTTCATTCTGTACTCCTCTGGCAGGAGAGGACCACAAGGAGCTTTATCTCTGGCATGTGGAAGGTTGGCGTAATGGCACTTAACTGGGCCTGAAGAGTGGCTGTCATACAGAAGACCTGTATGGGGGCAATCAAATCCCTTTAAACACCACATCTAATGCAAGGCTCCAAGCATTTCCAAGGTAGGAATAGGGACATTGGTGTTGCAGTTTCAATTAAATTAAAATTTACTTTAAAAAATTAAACTTGCTAAAAACATAAGCAGCTGGATGTGGCTTCTTGCAATGTAAAGTGCTGGATAGCTCTTAAATGTTAGCAGATCCACTCCAGTAGTAGCTAAAGAAAAGAGAGCTGTTGGCAAAGTCAGACCCCAAATGTGTTTACTGTGTCGGCACGAGAGATGTGTTTCTTCTGTCTGAGATAATTCTCCGGGTTCTTTTCCAAATGGTGTGAATATTGGCAGCTCTCACTGCAGCCAAGGGCTCTGTGAGTGCTCAGCTGACTAGAAAGATGTTGGGTCACATGTAGCTGAAAAGCAGTCTTAAATTCAGGATGTAATATTACGCAACCTGTTCTAGGTGCAGCAGAACCAGAGCTCTGCTTCAGCCTTTTAGACCCAATGAGACTGTTTTTGTTTGAAATTGAATTTCAGCCACGTTAAAAAAGAAAGGGGGGAAGAGGGGGCATGAGAGAGAGAAGATCGCATGAACCATCAGGCTTCTAGTTCAGACAGATGCTGAAGAAGAATCTGCTAGTCAGCCCCGGTGATGTTCATCTGACAATCCAAACTGCAGTCACCTGGGTGACAGTACTGCAGTAGACGATCAATTGCTTTTTTGATGTCAGAAGAAAACCTTCCAAAGCCCAAACCACATGAAGACATGGTGCACATTTGGGTATGGCTGCAGTTGGACACGTATCCCATGATGGGTTGTGTGCTAAAAGGGAGAGAGGAGTGTCTTCTGACATTGCATATGACAGAGCATATAGGCATGGGGGCTTAGGGTACAGTGTATAATGGCATGGCTTATTGCTGCCCTCTAAACTGGTGGCTTCTTTGATTCTTCAGCAACTATAGTAGTCATTTTGACTGAATAGTTTGTGTCTGGCAGTGGGATTAGTTGTATTTTTGTATGGCTATGCCTCTAATTTTTTATTTAGTTTAAAGAAACCTCAGCAAAATGAGCTACCTTCATTGTTAGTTTCCTGGCCTTGTCTGTGTGTCTGCTTATTCCCTTTAGAGTCTGTCTCTACAGGCTCTTGCCACAGCTGCTTCAGGTAATCATTTACATAACTCTGCTTAGCATCACAGCCCATGTTATCTTCTGCCATTTCATGGGTTAGCTGAAGACAGATTTCACATTATACACTTGATTTCCTCAGCTCCTTTCTGTCTACTGCCCCTTGTTCTCCAGTCCTTTTTTAAATATTCACATTGCGCTGCTGCACTAAACATGAGTTGGAGGCCTCCCACAGAATCCCTGGCCCCCAACTCGATTCCTCCAGCTGCACGAGACAGAAGTTTTTGGAAGAGCTTTAGCAAATGCCATATTGCCCAAGATTTTTCAGAAACTTATCCACTGCATCTGAGTTTATTTGCCCTCGTTACCCTGTCAATGGGTATGAAGCGCATTCCTCCAGTGCATAGAAAACATGATACACTTTTGTCCTGTACCAGCACTGTGCTTTTGAATAACCCGTGTTACCTCTCCTGTTAAATACACAGCAAACAAATCCTGCTGTTACAGTCTTTGCTTTGCTGTGCTAAGCAAGCTGAGCTCTTCTAGTGTCATATTTTAAAAAGTTGCCCTCCTTTTCATGGATAACCCCAGTGATTTTTCTCTTGCTTGGGCCTGGGTACGTATCTCAGAGAGGGAGCTGGGGAGTCCAAGAGGACTGTCCATCTCATCATCTCAGAGCTGTGACCATGTATTTGCTTCGCTCCCTCCACAGCAACGTTACAGAAGCATCACTTTCTATTTGCGTCTTTATTTCTCCCTTCACAATCACACTACATTACCATCATACTAACAAAAATGTGCAAAACCTACCAGTGGACATTCAAAGTCCACACTATACAATAAGACCACATCTCAGAGATGCTGTGAAGCAGCCTGACATAGAGCTTCAGCAAGATACTTGGTCAGTTTGATTGCTGCTTCCTTGCCCACCCACCATTTACACTCTTTCAGGTCGTTGCCACCTCCCTGCCTGCCCCCACCACCATTATCTCAATGAGATAACTGCCTGATTTGGGCTGCATTTGACATCTTTGTTTCCTTTATTTCCCAGCATCTTGGCCATGCATATGAGAGAGGCAAAGACCAATTATGTCTGTAGCTATGTGCAAGTGTGCTCTGAAGGGGCTCAGGTTATCTGGCTGAGAATAACCTCAAGATAAATCTGCCAGTGAGGATGCCTCAGTGATTCCCTGTAAGAAGGTGTAAGCTCAGCTCAGACCGTAGCTCAGGAGGCACAAAAATACAGACATNGACTAGATGATCTCAGAGGTCTTTTCCAACCTTAATAATTCTTTGATTCTATGTGTGTGTGTTGAGGTGGGAAAGTGTGTGAGACCCATGACAAGCTTGGGAAGCAAGCTCCAAGATGAACCCTGTCATAAAAGTTCACTTTTCTCCAGTGTTTAGAGGAAAGGGGAGCACAGACATCACACAGAGGCTCATCTGGAAAGTTATGCTGCAGCTTTCATCTCCACTCCCTCCCAGACCCACACTGTTCCCCCCAGCTTTGCATGGGTCCTGCCCACTGCCCCTCTGCCTCCTTGCCCACTGCCCTGCCACGAACTGCTCTGCCTTCAACCTCATTTCCACGGAGCATTGCTCACATTGCTCATCGTCAGCCTGCCCCAGGCACTGCCTCGCTCCCCCACCTCACCACCATTAACTTTGCCTTCAACCTCTGCTGCATCATTGCCTTCTCCTGAGGGTTCCCTATTTATATAGAGGGGAAAATGCAGTTGCTGGGACTGGAAATATTTTGTTACCTTTTTCTACTTAAGTGTAAGGCATTTTTATCTGTGTTCTCTGGAGACTTATGCTACAGTGGGACTGATTTTATCCACTTACTCAATGCACTTTAGTTCAATAATGATTACAGAACTTCTACATAATATATTAGGCATAGCTGATTTCCCAGGGTTTGTAGCCCTCTATCTCCCTAAGCATTTAAAAAGGAATCTCTCTGTGATAGGTATGTTATGAATGATACACTCCTCAACAGTCATGATGTAAAAATAATAGCAGCAGTGGGCTGGGAAGGAAGAAGAGGCAAGCATTCAGCTGGAAAATGCCAAAGCCTGTAGATTATACAACCCAACAGCAATGACCTGCTTTGTTCATTTTATCAGTGCTCCTTAGCCCATCAGCGGCACTTGCAATCTACAGAGTTTGGGCAACCCAGGCCAGATTCCCAAACCCTCGCTCCACTGCCTTACCCAAACTGATTTGGCAATTTGCTGGCTCCGTTGCAGGACTGGGTTGACCTGGTCTCTTTTTCTCCCTTTTTTTTTTTTTAAAAAAAAAAAAAACAAAACCAAAACCAAGCTGAGCAATTCAGCTTGCTCAACTGTGGATTTAACAGCCATGAGCAGGCCTGTCACAGCCAGCATGTCCAGCCCTGAGGTGCCTGATGTGATTGCAGAAAGCCTGCACAACATTTGTTTTCTTCAACAGGAAAAGGAGTAGCAATGTTTGTGGTCATGGTCGCCTTTACACCCGAAGTTAGGCTGTGTGCCCCTGACACAAGAAACCTGGTCCAAAGCTTTCCTCAGCCTGAGAGACTTTCTATGCACATTTCACTTACCACAGAACTGCAAGGCTTCTCCATCCTCTGCCATCCCAGATGCTAGTGACCATGTTGTTCTCTATCTGCCCTCCCTGGCCCAGCTGCTCAGCACCCTCACCCTGATGCTCAGCACCCTGATGGCAGAGGGCATCCAGCTCCTGTCCATAAAGCCTAAGACTGGCTTGTTCAAAGCCCATTCATTTTCCCCAGGTTGTTTTCCACACTGGGATGACCACTTTGAACCAAGTGCCTTGCCCATCTTATTGTCATCAGCCTCCCCAATTGGTGGTGCTGGTGCTCTTCTTCTTTTTTTAAACATGAAAGCCCCATTTGTCTCAATTTTCTGATAATCTCTTAATTTCAGTAATGGCTTTTGGCAATGAGTTCCACAGGTTCATTGCTGTTATTCCCTTATTTAGTCCTTGTGCAATGGAGTGTGTGGCTGCTGCAACCCTTACTTGCCTGATGTGAGCAGCCCCCGTGGGCCCTTGAGGGGCTGGGGACAGCCAGGGATGCTGCTGCCTCTCGCCCAGCCCCAGCAGACCGGCACAGGGCAGCTCCCATGGGACTGCACACCCACAGTCGCCTGATGGACGTCAGGAAATAACACAATGAAAGTTGCTACCAGCTAACAGCTGTTTCAACAGTTTTAATCACAAGGCGAGCTGTAAGATAAATAAATAAATAAAGCCTATGAAGTGACAAAACAAATGGCCTGGTATCAGAGACAGATTTGAAGCTTCTGGCTGCCTTCGTGGGAGAGCAGCCTGCGAGCTCTCACCCTCCCTCCCCCAAATAATTAATTTATCACTTAGCAGCGCTGTGGCTCTCTGGAAGATGCTTGGAGACGGCTTTAGAAGGTGAACTCCAGCACTCCAGACAGGCCTGTGGGGCTGGGGAAAGAGGCAGTTGAATGCTGGAGTCTACAGGTGAACTGGCTGGATCACAGGGGGATTTATATCAACCCGCTCTAGCTACCATGAGCCAGCACATGCTATTTTGTTCCACCCTCACAAATCACTGTTATGCCCTTTCTGCCTTAAACACTATGGATGAGCTATAACAACACTTGATATTTATTTTATTTCAACTATCACTCTGATTTGTCAGGTGTATTTTTTATGCACAGCAGGTGTACCCTAATGGGGTTAGGGAATAAACAGAAAATTGATGGGCTTACACACCCATTAGCTAATGGATTACTAAGCAAAAGGGACTCTGTTTAACCCCATTGCACTTAGCCCACTGTTAGGAAGAATGTTAGACTATAAGCTAACACTCAAATGTCTCTTTGTGGACCCAGGGGAAGAGAGCTCAAACTTTAATGCATCGCTTTTGATAGGCAGGTGAATGAATGTGGCTATCATTATGCAATCATGCATCTTTGGAACTATTTATCAGCCGCACAACGTGCCCCATGAACCCTGCGTGCTCCTAACCCACCACACCGCAAGCCTGTCACTGTGGTGTACAGAAAGGGTGAAGCAGGATGAAATCCCCTCAGACAGAGGTGCTTTCCACATTCCATTTGCACGGTGCATGCAGAAAACACAGAGCTGCCACTGTGACTTCATGTTCCCGTACCCCAGTACTACGCACCCTGTATGTTAGTGACATGCTTTTTTTGTGCAAAGGCCTTGTGTTGACACCAGCTTTAATCAGGTATTTCAAGATAGATGTGCCTCGTTAGCATCAAAACAATGCAATTACTTCCCCTCCTCCCCTCTCTCCAGATCCTGGGGTTTTATTGGCCTATTAATGGTTTGATTTGTTGTTGGTAGAAACAAGAAGGATTCCAACTCATTGATCATATTATCCTACAGATATCCAGCAGAATAAATAAATGGGATAGTAAAACCCAAACCATACCCTCAAAGGTTACATTTTCTAAATCCTTTAGTGTTCTGCATCATAGTTTATGTACCCTTTCAACCACAAATACACAGTTCAGTGCAGTACCTGACAGTTAAAAAGGTCTGTAATGTCAAAGGTTATGTTTGCAGTCTTTTGCCATCTTCCTCACATGGAAACAAGTCACACTGATCCTTACTGTCCACAGGTGCAATAAAGAACAACACTCTGACATAGGTGTATAATCAAAAGCCAATTCAAAAGGAGCCTTCTGTAAATATCAACTTGATCCAGGCATATGCATACCCTGCTTGAAGCACTGGAAGAGTACAGCAGACTTCAATGGAATGGCTCAACCGTTTGAAGAGAAATAGGTGCATGCAGGCAGGAGAGGTGAAGGTCAAAGAATGAAAATCCAAGAGAGAATATAATTTTGTGATGTTTTTCTTTAAGCAGTGACACAAAAACTCACAGCCAGGGGGAAGCTAAGGTCCTTTTAGTTTCCTTTGTGCCTGCCTTTTCCTGGGGTGCTTTCAGGTGCCCGTTACATTTAGCTCTGGAGGCCCATCTGGGTTGCAGGGCTGCTCAGACAGTGCTTTGAGGGATATGGGATGCCTATAACAGAGAGAGGGGATGTGGCACTGATCGTGGTCTCTCTGGGCTTTGCCTTATTGCTGGTCTCTTCCTGGATCTGGGGAAAAGGAAAGTGCTTCAGGCACTTGACAGACCAACAGCTGAGCTCTTCAGTCTGCTGAAGAGGGGTGCTGTAGAAAATGCCACAGATACAGTGGCAAAGACAGAAGACACTGGGACTTCAATATGATCAAAATAGTCCAGGTCCCTCCTTATTCCAGAGAGCAGGGGTCAAGCAGAAATCTATTGATGCCCACTGGAAGATGAACTGCTTTGTTACCAACTCAAAATAAAGCTCCAAAAGTATGGTTGGTTCAAGTGATCCATGGATACAACTTTAGCTCTAGGTTGTAGAGTCTGTGTTCGAGATTATTTAATTTGTGCTGGAATTCATCATCATCAGTCTAAAAAGCTGGACCAGCATAGCAACAAGCTTGTTAAGTACTAAGCAATTATTTTACTCAACTTTTAGACTAAGGGGATACCCAAAATATCCGCATCTGTTCCATTTTGATTTCTTATTGTTCCTTCCATGCTGTAGCTGAGGTTATTTTACAGCAGCTGTCAGTCATAACAGTAACAACTTCCATAGTAGCAGCTTCCATTTGGCAAGCTCACTATACAGAAAGTGCTGTGAAAGAGTGCAAGGGGTTTCTTTCTCTTTCTTAATATCATCTTCCTCTAGGATAGACTACCTTGCCCTCTCCAGCAGAACACACTTGGATCACACTGCAGAGTTTCTGACTGCTGCTTTGAAAAAGGTATATCTGTTTGTTTCTATCAACACATTTCAGCTCCTCTGGCATGCTGTCTTCACAGCTCTAATAGAGACACTTCACATGTAATAGGGTCACACAGTGATCCTCACGTTCGATTCCATTCCTATCACCATGTTAAATTGAAACAATGTGTGTGCATCAGATTTCTGCGGTGCAGGGAAGCTGTAGCATCTACAAGTTTTGTGATGCAATGAAACTAATGATTTGGATTTTATTTTCTTGGTACCACATTCAGCTGGTGAACTCTTGAAAATACACCTTACCTCATTTTCTCTCTGTCTCTTTACCTCTCAAGAGCTTTCACCAACACATCTACTTTCATGCTGAAAAAAAAAAAAAAAAGTAATTCTATCAGTAATTTATGGAAATTAGAAAACTGATTAGCATAAAGCTTCTACTTGTGATAGTGGGGTTACAAAAGTGGGTTGATAGGTAAAAATGATCTCCTTAGTGATAATTAACTTTGATCTCTTAAATAACTGTTAACTTGCATAAAGAAGGAGAGTACAAATGACATTTGCATCATGGCAACTGTAAAAAGGCAGAACATAACTTTCAATGGAGATTACATGATAAGCTCTGTTCTCAAAGAAAATATACTCATTTCAAAGCAAAATGACATGAATTGTCAAGGACTGTTGGGTTTGTTCTTCTATCTTGTGCTAACCTGAGTGCACTGAGATGAGACTTTGCATATGCTTGTGTGAACAGCTCTGTACACCCATGTAAATGATATGTATTTATTTACAAGGAAATGACTATGCATGCTCTGCTTAGCACTTCTATGAGACCATTTATCCAAGGACTTCCAAGTGCTTTATAAACATTAATTCATTCTGACTATGTGACTGTGAGGTAAGTAAATATTAGTCTTATTGCAATATTATTGGAAAATGGAGAGACACAGCAGCTAAGAGACTTACTCAAGGTCAGTAGATTACAGCTTGAATGCCTAGCTTCTAGTTCTGTGTGCAGGCATGACCTCCTGGAAAGCACATGTCTTTGGACTTTGGAAGTTTACTATGCACTCCTCAAACTTTGCTTTGAGTACTGTTTCGAAATTTTTCCCATCAATATTTATTTCTGAACAATTTCACAGTGCATGTTTGGTGTTGGACTGTCTTACCACCTTTGTTTTACAAATGGAAAACTGAGGCAAAGAGGAAAAAAAATCCAAAGTACCCACTAGATGTGAACATACAGTCTGAGAAATCAAGGGCCCAGCAGTTTTAACTGGAAGACCCCCCCAAAAGTTGCAGTTCCTATATTAAGCCAGAAGATAAGCAGTTGTGTCTTGAGTTTTATGGACTCATTAGAAACCTAGTCTTCAAGCAAAACTGAAGTCGTGAAATCCCACTTGAACTTAACAAGCAAGCAAAGATTTTTTTTAAGCCCAGTATACCAGACATTATTTGTGAGTCCTCTCATAATGGACCTCAGAAAGATTTACACAGGTTGCTATAGTTGAGATAAAGTAAGTATAAACCAGAAGTTACATATGAAGTGAAGTGCATATTGAGAAATGCACACACTCACACACAAGGAGGCTAGGTAATTTTAAGTAGCAAATTTAAAAGAATATCTTAATAAATAAATCCTTAAAGCTGTGCAGGCTCCAAATTTTTCAATTCATGGAAATGATCTTAGAACCTTTCTTACACACCTTAGAACCTTTCTTGCACACTTAAAGCTCCTGGCACACTCAGTTGTTGCAAAGAAACCATTGCAACATCTCAATGTCTTTCTTCACTAGCTCCTCCAGATACAGAGTATGCTGGCCACTCTCTGAATCATTTTATCCTGTCATCTCTCTTCCTTTGATATGCATGAAGTTAAAGGGAAATGGCAATTTCCTAATTCCTATTTCCACCCAATGTCATGGGAGAGAGGAAGGAAAAAAAAATCACTTTTTTAATGTGGCTTTTAAAATAGAAAAGCAAAAAAAAAAATTTTACAGCACTTAATAGGCCTCCCTTGCAATTTAAAAACTGATTTTCAGGAGCTCATATATTCAAATCTCCAAAGTCTATTTGAAGGCACATCTGAAGGTGCACCCTGCAACCTGTGTGTAGCAAACTCTTTTGAATCTTGTCCTTGAAACAAAAATTAGTGCCCCATGGGAGCTCAGCAGTGTAGACAACCACTAACTGCAGAATGACTGAAGGCAGAGCTGAGAGTCCTTGCAGCTGGGAGGGAGAAGGGGATGAGAGAGCGAGGGAAGATGAGAAAAGCCTTCAGGAGCCATTTGGGAGACAGTCACTGGGAAGAAGAAAGAAAGACATGCACTAAAAACAACAGAAACACAGGTGGAAATGGCCTACTGGGAAATCAGGCTGTCAACAAACAAAAGCCGAAGGCCAGAAAGCAGTTTCAGTAGCAGCCCCTGCTAACAGGGCTTCAGTGTTCAGTAAATAAATTAGCAGCAGCTTTGACTGTTTGGAAATTAGTAGTGACATGATGAAAGAAGCAAATGACTTGCTTTTATCTGGAGTGGAGGCACTAAACTTCCAAAGAAATCTTTGCCTGTATTAGGAGAAGCAGAGATGCTTATATCAGCTTAGACTTGAACAACAATAATATCAGAAAAGTTTCATTTCATTTACCAGAGGCTCAGAACTTCGTTTGTAACTAATGAGATCTGTGTCCCTCTGGGCTGCTTCTGACAGCATTTCTCTTTTGAATAGTTTATCACTTACGAGGTAAAAATAACATAGGTTAGGTAGATAGACAGACAGATGGATAGATACATAGATGTTTGAAAAAAGAAGTAGAGTTGGGACATTAGATCAACTCTTCAATTATTGCAAACTGGGAAAACTCCTTTGGGAGAAACTCCAGTGATTTACTTTTGTTGAGAATCTGATCCTGTTTAATTAAATGGGAACTAAATGAGGGGCTGAATAGTAAACACTTCAGCACGTGCTTAAACATTCAGCATGTGCCAAAGTCCTATTGATTCTGTAGTGAAGTAATTTGCTTAAGCACTCCTCCCCAGTAAGGGTTCCTATGGAATCAGGGCCTCAGTTACTGGAGCTGAATGTTTATTGTGTCAGAGGTATTAAGAAGGGGCCCTTTTCCCACATCCTCATTGCTTAGAAAGATAGTTGGATACGGAGTAACATCCCAGCCTCCAAAGTGAGCAAATATTTACGTAAGCTGTGCTGAGTGTGCTTGATATGGTAACAGGTCCATGAGGGAAGCTTGCACTCGCAGTGGAAAACAGGGATGCTTTGGGTAGTCCTTTGATCTGCTGGGTCCATTCCACTGTCCCAATGTGTGTGGGTCCACAAAAAAATGAAATATGAACTTTGTCCCTACACGGACAGCCCTGGGCTATGTCCACACCACCTTTGATAAATGGCAACAGCCTCTGCTGTAGATGTTGCCCATCAATTTGGGAGCTGGAACTGGTATGTGATAATGCCATGAAATGTCAAATCTAAAGAATCACAGATTTGCTAAATTGTTTGGGTATTGAATCTCCCCCAAAATACCTGGCTGTTCTGAGATTCAGCTGTCAGCTAGCAGCCTCATACTAGCTCTCTGGGCAGACCCTGAGTGCTTTCAGCTAAGAAGTGTCATAATTTCTCATTCTCATGCCAATGCCAGTGAGGTAAGATCTCTTTCCACTGTGCCTGGCTCATACTGTTAGTTCTCGTACCACCATGAGACATAAATTAGCTAGCATGCTTCTAGAGAAAATGTCCAGTAAGTAGTGTCATCCCTCAGGGATCAGTATGGGGACCAATACTGCCTAATGTCTTCATTAACGACCTGATGATGGGATGGAGCACACTCTCAGCGAGTTTGTAGATGACACCAAACAGCGGGGGCAGCAGTCGATATGCCAGATGGCAGGGTTACCCTTCAGAGGGACATGGACAGGCTGGAGAAATGGGCTGGCAGAAACCTCATGAAGTTCAGCAAAACCAAATGCAAAGTCTTGATATCTGTCATGAAACAGCCTTATGCACTGATATAGACTGCAGGCTGACACTTTCGGAAGCAGCAAATAAAGCCAACTGCATCCTGAGCTGTATTAGCAAGAGAGCAGCCAGCAGGTCTACAGATGTGCTGTTTGGCACTTGTGAGACCACATCTGTAGTGCTGTGTCCAGTTTGGGTTTCCCAGTTACAACAAAGGCATGGACATACTGGAGCAAATCCCAGAGAGGCCATGAAGTTTGGTTGAGTGCTGGAGCTGAGAATCTGAGGGAGCTGGACTTGCTCAGACTGGAGAAGGGAGACTGTATCCTTGCCTGCAACTGCCTGATATGGAGAAGAGGAGTCAGATGCCTCTTGGAGGTGCACAGCAATAAGACAGGAGGCAATGGACACAAGTTGGATCAATAGAAGGAATACCATAAACAAGGAAGGGTGGTTATTTTAACCAGGAAAGTGATCAAATATGCGAGCAGGTTGCTCAGAGAGCTTGTGTAATCCCCACCACTGGAAGTGCTCAAGACTTTAGTGGACACAGCCCTGAGCAACCTGATCTAATAGAACCTGCTTTGACCAGGGGCTTGGGCCAGACAACCTCTGTGGTCCCTTACAACCTAAATCATCCCACAATTCCATGGAGACAAATCCTGACAGAAATGGTGAAGATTATGTGGAACCATGTAATAGCCAGTACAGGTCTGTGAAAGGAAGCTCAGGCCCAATTATACTGAGAATTTAATTAATTAAGGCAGACATAGTATAGTAGGATTTTTAGTAAATTGTTAGTTTAGTGCTACACATGAACTCAATAGGAAAGCTGGAGTTGCATAGCCTGCATAATAATACAATAAGGTAGACAAAAATCTATCCAACAGCTAGGAACCAATGAGTTATCATCAATGGTTTTATGTCAACAGGGAGAGAAGTATCAATTGGTCTCCCACAGGGACTGATACCAGAGCTAGTATTAATCGATATACTCATTAACAGCCCAGAGAAGAATGTAAATTCAACAACCACTGGATCTGGAGAAGATTCAAAGGAACGGTGGGGATGTGGCAAAAGAGGTAGGTGGCATACAAGAAATAGAATTGCACTCAAATGATGTGTAGATTTCATCAGATGAATGAGCAACATTTAATATTTTGTATATTCAGGGAAGAATTTCACAGAAGATAAATATAAAATACAGTGGGGATAGTGCCTAAAACCACACCTTCTAAAAAGCCCCGGGTTAGCCACTTGCTAATTTCTCACACCATTGCAAAAGAATGAGGCAGTGTATGAGTTTTGATCCATTAAAAGTCCTGAAAGACAATGTGTTAAATTGCCATTTAACAATGTGCTTGGTGTCAGGTGTGAAATACCATAGCCAAATGTCACAAGATATTTTGATTAAGAAAGAAGATCAGGAGAGTCACTAAAATTCTGCAAAGACCGGATTCAAACCTAGCCTATGTGCTTCACACTGGTTTTGATTAAAGAGATTAAACTATTTAAGTGTGTGGCAGATGAAAACTGCACTAATGTTGACAATGGGACAAGATTTGACTTCTTATGGTTTGGTATGGAAGGTGATACGTGTAATGCTTTTTTCCCCAATGTTTTCCTACATATTCTCCAATCTTAGTCCTGGGATTTTGATGTGTGCATATATATATGCACATATATATAAATTTGTTCAAAGATCATGTTGCTTGGTGAAGGTGTGAGTGAGCTGACCCATAGATATTAAGCCCAAACAAATTGCTATATTCATCTAAAATGTCTTCTGTATCACACGGCTCAGAGCATTTACCTGATTTCCCTGCATGGGTATCTCAAGTTTTGGGTTTTGGAGAATATAGTAAAAATTTATTCCAGACTTCAAGCACTCATCTGTTGGAGAGTGCATGACATCCCTTGCCCAAATGTTGATAATGGGTTTATATATTCTCAATCTGAATTGGCTGTTGTAGACTTTTGCATCAGAAATATTTTTCTTCACATAGCTACCCAGTGATACCATTTAACTCCATAATGCATTATACCTATCATTTTTAGAAAATATGCTTATAAGCTAGGAACTTAAATTGCTCCTGTTTAAACCCATGAAAACTCCCATGGACGTTAATGCAAGCAGGACCTGATATTTATTCATCGAAAGCTAGAACTGTGTGATGGAAAATAAGAAATCTGTTAAACCACAGTTCTTAAGGGTATGTTCCATGGTGTTTACTGTTCAACACATCAGAGCCTCATAGCCATATTAGTTGTATGAATGGGATAAGATTACTTGTGCAATTTTCCTCTACATTAGAAACAAATCTCAACCAAACCTCTGCTGGCTCCATACATTTTAAATTCCCATTTTCTCTCACTAGAACAGAAAAATAAATACTTAGATAGCTGACCAAACTTAGAAAGTGTTCAAAGCAATCAAGTGCAAATTCCCTCCTGTTAAAATGTGAACAAAACAGAAAACCTTTGACTGAGAGGTAACTTCAGAGATAAGTAGTTAGATAGATGCTATAGACAACAAGACACAAACAAATTAAATCTATTCCACTGAAACAGTGATATAATTTCCCTCCAGAGACTATCTAAGACTGACAAAATAAACAAAGAAATAACATGTTTCTTAACTTGTGAAATGTGACAGTCAATGGCAGATAGCAAAACAAAACTAAACAGTGCCAGGAGTTCTTAGCACAAACACAGCGTTTGGAGATGAGGCAGCTCTATTTTTCTTTGACTTCAACCTCCTAATAACCATACTTTTTCACACTTTCCTCCTCTGAGGTTTTTCACTCTCTTTCCAGTGTGGTCCTATGGTTTAAGAAACATGCTACATGTTTATTTTGAGGGACAGACTGATGTTGGAAATTAGCACATCTGTGAAAGAGCGAGCTGTTAATCTGGGACTGCAATGACATCTCTGAAGGCTCTTTGCCCAACAAAGCATGCAGGAACATGTGTCAATTTGGCTTTGATGGTAGATAAGACCTTGCTAAATGTTGAGCACATACTGCAGAGCTTTGAAGGCAAAGGGTTGGACATCGGTGTTCATTTTAAAGCATTATAGATCTGGGGCCAAAGAAAGGAGCCTTGGTCCACGACCTACGTGGTCATCAGGAAATTCTGCCAACTGAATGTTCAGGATTTTCACAATGACAGAAACCTTTTTAAGGCTTCAGGTCAGTTCTGATACTTCTGTATCAGAAATTGTGCTACCTAGCATAACCTAATGACTTTGCAAGTCCAAAAGAAGTATCCTCAAAAACAGAGAGTAAGAGAAAATTCAGGCACTCCTGAGATGGCCATACTATAAAAGCAAGTTCTAAAGACAGAAACAAAAGCATGAGCATGCCAAAGTGCAGTACGGCTCTAATTTTCATGTTACTCATAGCAATCATTTTTCCATGAACAATCTGTATGTGTCACTTACAAATATCTCATTTATTCCCCATCCTTCATATGCACATAATAATCCTTTCATTTTATTTTAGTTGATAGTTTGCCTTTAAAATGTCAGGTCTTTTCCCTTCTAAGTTGCAAATTGCTTTTGTAACTAAAAGTTTATAACCAAAAATATCTTAGCTCAGAGCTGCACAGGGGCTGATGATGGAAAATGGATCCTTTCACCCCAGGAGACAGTCAGAAACCAGTCCAGGTCTCCAGCTGCCATCTCCTAATTACTGAAGGTGGGGTTCATGTCCAGAAGTCTAACTTTAAACATCTGATTCAAGCAGCTTGCTAGCCATTTTGCAAGCAGCATCTCCAAAGGGCAGCTTACATGGCTCTCGTTCCCCAATACCTTTATTTCAGCCTAAACAACTTGCTTTTATAGTAT
>VZTL01037277.1:0-15768 GCA_013400535.1 Scopus umbretta | reverse complement strand
TCTTTAAAAAAAAAAAAAAGAGAGAAAAGAAAGAATAATCATCAATAAAGAGAAGAAATCAAATTTTACACTGAATACTTTTCGCTGCTTATCTTACAAAATTATTATTATTTGCCTTCTTAGTTACTCCTATTCATCAGGGTGATGTGTACAGATTGTAAGAATGCCAAACATTCTCCAAAAACTGACGAGTAAGCAAAAAAAGAACTGCTCTTTAAACCCTTCACAGTTTATAGCCACATTTACATAACATTAAATAAGTCAACAAAAGCATCATTAGCTCCCATTAAAATATGAGCGAAGAAATTTAAATGAACAAGACAAGCTAATTGGTAAGTAATGTTGTGTATCAAAAATTATGACTATAAGATTCCAAAGTTAATGAGAAGCCCTACAATTGTGTTTACTAAATGTTTAAAAATTAAATTAAAGGTGAACATGGAGAGCCAGAAAAGTTTTCTTGCTGTCATCTGGGCTGACTGAGAATTGTGAAGGTTACCACTGCTCCTTCACAGAGTTTGAGAGTCTCCAGAGTCACCAGCCCATCATTTGATCCCTGTCCATCAGGCAGATTAGGTCTCTCATTGCCAAAATTGCAGCACAGTTTCCCACCAAAACAGCAATGTGAGCTGTGATGCCGAATAGAAAGATTAGGTACAAGCCTTTTGTGATTCAGCTCCTGCAGGTGTATAAAACTGGATTAAACTACCAGTCCATTTTGTCTTGCCTGCCTGTTGAGTTTACTCAGGTGTTTCAGAGGGAGGTAGCAAAAGCAACTGTTAACTGTACAGTTAAAAAGAAACCTATTTCTGCTGCCAGAGCTGGGGCTGGACTTATGCTGAGCCAGCTCTGCCATTGCCACATCCAGCACTTGGCAAACAGAAGCCGAGTCCTTCCTGCTGCTTTTGTCCATATCCATGGAGCAGCCAGGACTCTTCTACCCTTTTCTGAGTTGCAGGCCAATAGCAGCTCATACTTACTGACAACAGTTGGCTTTCACCAGTCTTTAGTCCATGAAGCTCTATCAGTTTACTGACTACAAGTTGAAAACCACTACTGAGTTTGCTTTTATCTTTATCCCTCCTAAAATCCTCTTCAATTGCTGCATTTCAGCTGTGCTCTACTCCCTTCCAAAAGACAGAAACCACTGAGTGGAGATATAATCCTGCAGTGCCATTAATGAGCATAATTATAGTGCCACATTACACTGTCCCTCTTGCTAATTGGTCATTCATTTGCCATTGTGCATGAAATTGCAGGTGTTATTGCCTTCACAATGCTTATCCAAATTTGCCACATAGCACCAATTCCCTTCTGCTTCATTTCTCAGTCCAGTGGGATCAGTGTGTGTTTAAAAGGGAAGGACAGGACTATCTCATGTTCTATCTCATAAGCCCAGATGTGTGGAAATGAGTTTCAGTAGCACCATGCAATTAGATCAGTATCATATTCTGAAGCACACAGAGCTGTTACAAATGCACCCATTGATCTTCCTCTACAGGGAAGTTTTGGAGATGCTGGCTGAAAGAGTCTAGAAATATTTTTTTTAAAAAAAATCTAATAGTAATTGCAATAGTAATTGTATTGTTTTAAGTGGATGTGCTTGCATATTTGGCAGTGAGGGAAGTTTTGAAAGAAATAAGAACCTCATCATGTTGGAATGCAACTAATTGTTCTACCATAATCAATGCAACCTTATAAAATTTGTGAGACAAAGCTAACATTCACTCATTCTGGACAGCAGCTTGCTACAAATTAGCTTTAACCAAATGCTATGACTTCTGTGAACATACGAACAAGTGAAACCCCTGAATTCATGTGACAGAATTTTTGGTTCACTGAAAGACAGAAAAGTCTTGCAGATATCTCATGTTTGTTCATAGATTTACAGTGACAGAGTTTTCTCTGACATGTTGAAATCTCTCTTGATTTATTGCCCTTTCCACTAGTTTACATTCATCCAATCAAGGAACAAAAACAAAACAGGGGGCATCAGTAAAAAATCAGGTACCAAGCATTATGCACGCATCAAGGATCTGTACAACAAAAATTGTTCACAACCAGTATGTCATCCTGAATCAGGAAAGTACTTCAGTAGGAGTTTAACTCAAAGCATGTGCTCATTTACCACAGTGGGACTCAAGTACATGCTCAAATTCAGCACTTTTTTATGTGTTCCCCTGAGTAGGGATAATTTCCTGATATAGGAAATACATGCTGATTTTTCTCCCTTAGGATAATTGAAAAACATTTATGTAAATTCCAGTTTGTTTCAGATATGGAGGGAAAAAAGCAAACTGAAACTCAGCTAACTCTTTTCTCTCACCAGTTCACCAGAAAATCTGACCCATTCCATGACCAGAAAAAGCTTTTCCTTCATGGTCTCTTATGAGCAACCTAATGCAATTTCCAAGTTGGCTCTGCTTTGAGCAGGGGGAGAGGAGGGCTGGACCAGAGACCTCCAGATGTCCCTTCCAACCTCAGTGATTCACTGATTTTGGTCTATGTTGGGTACTCTACACATGATGACGACTTAAGTCACAACTAAACTCATTTCAGAAAAGCATGGTAAGGAGTAAGACGATAAATATATTAACACATAAATAAATACATCTTTGTTTGGATGAGAACTGGATATGGGATGGCATAACAAAGAGGAGGGAAAGTAACTTTTACATTACCCAGCTGCTCTTAAAATAATATACAGAAACTCTGTGAATCATTTCATGGTTTATTAAATGAAATTTTGTTTGCAACTGGTGAGTTAGGGAAATAAACGTCCATGTTTGTTTTCATTTTACTTTTCCTTGGTTTGTCCAGATCTTCACAGCCTTGTGTGCCAGCATTGTCCTCTGGGGCTCATTAAAAAGCCCAGTGTTTGCTACTCTGATTGTCCAGGGAAATCAGCAACAGATTGCCATTAACCCCATGAGGCCGAGAGCTAGAAATTCTTTATGCATTCCCTGTTGTGGGCAATAAGATCCATTGTAGCCACTGGAGCCAAAGGGTTAATTTTATCTCTCCTATAGCTGCTGTCAGACCTCCAGTAAAACAGTGTGTGACCACTACGGGGTACTGACCACTTAATACAGCAGTACCTGCCAAAATTGGCTTAAGACTGAGTGAGATCAAGGGGCAGAAAAATACTGGTTTTTCTAAAGCACATTGTATTACCAGTGTTTACTTACAATTCTCTCCTGGGTCAAATGCCTATTCTTAGTAAAATAGTCTTGCTTCTTATAGACTCAGCTCCACAGGAGAAAGCAAGTTATAACCCTGTCTGAAGATTATATCCTTCTATTTGTTCACATTAAGTTATGAACTGTTGCAGATGGCATTAGGATATTTTTTAACCTAAATATGTGTTCCCACTTCATTATTGCTGCCATTAATTCAAGTTTTTTTAAAAAAAAGCGACAAAAGATTTTTATTGTCTACCAAAAACACACAGAAATATTGCATCAGCATGCAACTGCCACAGTCTTGGCACACAGCTGATGGGACTCAGCCATGGGGTTACGTGTTTCTCCCAGGGAATTGTCATTTCTGTATCCAGAATTGACTTCTATGGTGCTGGCAGCAGTGGAAGTCACATAGCAGTGAAGCAGTGCACGGGCTCTGTCTGATATTTCTACTGTAGCCATCCTGAACGGACAGGGTAACATCATTAGGTGGTGTGCCCAAAGCTGGCTTGATGGTCAAGGGGCAGTTTCACCCAAGAGCACTCGTCCTTCAGGAGGGGTGGCCCCAGCAATCCTGTCTGGCCTCCCTGGCCACTGTCCTAGGGCTACAGCCAGCACTGTGCCCAACGTGACCATGTGCTTCAGCTGATGCACCTCAGGTCTCCCGGGAGGCCTTTGGCTGTGTAGGTACAAAGCAGGCTGTGGGAAGGTGTGCTGTGGGCTGTCAGGTCCATGCTGAAAATGGCTGGGGCGCTGCCATCAGGATCCATCCAGCTTTGCTCTCCTCTGTACGGTGCCATGCAAAATCACTGGTAATGACACTGATAGCCCCGAGGACGCAGTGGCTGATTTTAGATACCAAATTGCCCTGGAGTTTCTCAAAACCTCTGTTTCGGGACAGTCACTGGCATCGACTTCCATCTGACCCTCATAGACTATTGTGTTGGCACTGAGACAAGGGTTGGGCAAACAACCCTCCGATCAAACACATCACAAAACAGGGGTCAGAGTCGGGCTGTGCTGGCTCCATCTGTGCCGGCTTAGTGGTCAGCTCTGCTTTTCTTCCTTCTGTCCTTTCCTCACATCTGGGCCTGGGGTGTATTAACACTTGCCAGCCTCTCAAATTCTGTGAAATTGCAGTCCTTTATGGGCTTCGTAGTGCTTTGAGACCTGTACCTGGGAAGTGCTGCAGAAATGTAAAGCATCCCTATGGATGACCTTATCACTGGGAAAGGAATTTTAAATCCAATCCATTTGTGTGACTCCCGGAGAGCCACTGTTGCATTATTCATGACAGTCTCCTCTTCTTCAGAAGGCTAATATTACTTCCCTCCCCCACTCCGCCCCCATACAGCATTCATAATATGAATTTTATATTCTGAACTGAACCACACAGTCCTTTGTAGTGGTCAGTAATAGGATTCCTACCCGTACTTAGCAGAGTCCACATGAGAGAGAGCACAATCAGCCACCCCAGGAGAAGAGTTCCCAAGATCTCCTCTTACAAGGCATTGTAAAAGTTATAAATAGATTACTCTCTCTCCCTTTGTACCTTCTGGCCCTTTTCCTACACCAAGGGAACATATTTGTCACTGGACACACAATATGCACTTAGATGTTTGACATCTCTGCCCTCATCCGATGGGCCATACAGAATTTTTCAACGAGATAGAAAATGTGAAATGTTTGGGATGCAGTTACAAGTTTGAGAATAGTTAAAAGAATGTTAAGAAGAATTAGCCATGGCAGCTTACTTGGTAGTTTGTTATGGCTCCCATTTTCTAATACATCATATTCTTTTATTCCCCTAATTACTTTTTTTTGTGTGAAAGACAATTCCCAGGGAATGAACACTTCATTTCTTTGAACCACTGCCAACAATATGCACCACAATTGCTGAAAGCAAAAGAGAGAATCTGGCATATCTATTAGAGCTCTGCAAAGACATACTTTTTTTTTTTTTCTTTTTAACCTTGGTTTTCCCTTAATACCAGCATTGAATAAATGAATTACATTTCCTCTTTTCCTCCCTTTCCTCACAACTTCTATTTCAGTTTTCAGGTTGTTGTTTTTCCTTTTTTTTAAGAAGTCAAGTCTTGATGGGTAATTATTGCATCTCATGTGTCTTCTGTCTCAGTCTTCTATTAAAAAATAGCAGCTAAGAAAACAAGTCTAAATTAACAATCTACTTTGTAGAAAGTGATTTTAAAGGCATTAGTACAGCACTCTTTCCACCTCACTCTCCATCTGCAGTGTCCTTCTTTATATCCTTTTAGCGCAAGCCGTATTAGCTCACCTTGAGATGAATGAAACCCTTTATTCAAAGGCAAATCACACCCAAATCTTCACTGATCTTGAACATTTATCTTTCACCTTCGTATATATCAGTGATACAAACCAGCATGACCACTTGCAAAATATAGAAATTTTGGACCTTTATCTCTGGTTCCTCATTGATAAGAAAGACACTTCCATCCATACATCAGGAAGAACAGGTAACAAGTGCTGATAAAGTACTTTAAAAACATGCAGCTTCCAGAAGGGATGCTGAACTTCTTGGTTTGAGTTTTATGCCCATTTCTACCTAGTGAGGACTTAGATATCCCCAGCTGTTCTTGGTGAAAAATGGACAGCATCTGCAGACATCAGGGATTCCTCACTTCCCTGTGAAAATATCTGAGATTCTGGGTATTAAAGTGGGTGATACGTGACCTTGATCATATCTGATAAGTCCTATCTGTTCATTGAGCACAACCAGAAATGATGATCCTAGTCCTTTCCTAGAATTAGAGAGTTTCAAGGAGTTGTTTGTACTGAAAATAAGGGAAGTGAGCTGCCTGTTGATCACATGTGACTTACTAATAATTTAGCAAATACTCATTTTTCCAGACAAAATACAAGCCGCAGTCCTGCAAGAATTTTGCTTGTGGAAGTCCCACTGGGTGAGGTCTTTAGGAAAGGAATCAAGTGAATAACATTCAAATAAAGGACTGTGCTCCATTAGGAGGAAACTATTCCAGCTGAAACCTTACCCAGGAACTTGCAGGGTTGCTGTGTGGGAATTCTCATTACAATCTCAAACCAGCAACTACTGGGGAAAATGGAAGCTACTGTTTATTCAGAATGAGGGAGATCTTTGTGCCCAAGTCGTGTACTGAAAAAACTACTTAGCTGTTAGCTGATCTTACAGCATCCTGATTTTCTAGAAGATGGGGGCAGGGGAAGGAAGCTGACAAGCTTTTTGTAGTTCAGTATTGGTTCCACACAGTGGTAAGCAAAGAAGTCATCATATCATATATTTCCGGCTATTTCAGATATCTAATTTATGTACATTGAATGAACAACCTGGAGACACATTTGTTCCTGTATTTACTTCATAAGTAAATTTGCCATCTAACTTCAGTCTCTGCCTGCCTGAAGTAGATTAGTATGAATATATACCCATAGACTGTATTTTCCATGCAATGAAATACACTTGGATAGTTGTCAATATTCATGTTTTACAATGTTCACAAAAGAAAGTCTTAAGATTTCTGTATTTCCTTCTTTTCCTCTATCTCATAGCCTTAATTAGAGCCAAATATTGAAAGTCTGACACTCAATTTGCAATGCAAATTAACTAACATGCTAATGACTTGATTTGTGCACACAAATACTATTTGTATATTCACATTCTATTGTTTGAGCATGCAAATGATGTGCACACCAATTCAGTAGCTGGATGGAGACTTTCTGGAAAATTAAGTCCTTAAATTCAATTGCTGTTGGCACAAAAGGCAAAACAAAGCAACACAAACAACAATCACTATGACTCTGGTGAGTATAAAGTGATACAAATCACTGTTCTCGGTTATGTTTTAGCAGAGATTCAACCAAATGCAGGGGTCTTGTTTCCTTGATGCTGTGAACCAGATCCAACATTACCTTCAAAATAGCCCATCATTCTTTGCAGATTTGTGCATTTGCTATTTTTTGATCTTGAGGATATTTTGAAAAAGACAGAACTGCTGCCACCAATTCATTCACTCCTTCAACAAATATTTTCTTTGCCACCACAACATATATGCTATGTATCTCTCTTACAGCAAACATAAGTACCGGGGAGGTGTGTCAAAGCACTGGAGAAATCCCAGATTCTACAGCACAATCCCTGCCAATCCCATCCAGGGTGATATTGAGCAGCCCAGTGGTTGCAATAAATTATGCCAGCTGGACAGAATCCCTTCTTGGTCTTCTGCCAGCTGAGACATGGCAGAAACTGGTTGCTGCCCCCGACAGACACTATTAATTTGAGGCTCAGAGGCAATAATGTCTGTAGGGTGGGGAATGCTGTCTCATCTACCCATTCCCTGCTCCCAGGTGAGGTCTCAGCAACTTCTCGTTAGCCAGAGTCCAGCTCCTCTTGGGCTAGGTGAGCAGTGTAAAAAGCCCTGGGATCACATTTACAGACAGGCCTTTAGTTTTTAATTAGTGGTGGAAGAGGTCTAACAGGATACCAGTCTGGTGCTGTAGAGAACAGCACCTTGGAAAGATTGGGGGCTTGCAAAAATTAAAAGCAGAAAACCAACAAGGATAAGAAGTTTCTCAGCAGGAAGCAAAAAATGTCACCTTAGACTCCTTGAGTTAGTATTTTATTTCTAGATTGAGTCGTATGTCTTTAATTCAAGTAGTGAAATATTTTACTCATCTTTTTATAGGGATGAATTAAATTATTTTTGGCAAAAGATATAAAATATGTTGGATAGCTTTGGACTGTTTTAACATATGTTACTGCAATAATTCAGGCATTATGAAAAATGTATTTAATACTGTGGTATTGTCCTACTTACTACCAATTTAGTAAATTTTTCCAGAAATTCAGGAAAATCTTTAAATATGGCACCAAAAATGTTCATCTTCCATGGGATTTGGTATTCACGGAAATATATACCCATCTGAAATTGCCCAAGGACATTCTAAGTCCATTGTTTGCCCATGTAAAATGTTTCCTTTTTATTAGCATGGGTTTTTCCTTATCCTTCTTCATAAAAAAGAAAGAGAGAGAGAAGACAAAAAATTATACAGGGCTCATTTCGAAATCCATGAAAGTTGGATACTCCCAAAATTCCAACAAGATTACAGAGAAATCTCATCTGGTAAATATTACTTTCTGTTTTTGTCTTTGCTTAAGCTTTTACACAACTTGACAGCTTGTGGTATTGTGCCACATTTCAAAGTTAAGGTTTACAAACATCTGGCTTGGGTTCAACATTCCTCTCCATATGGACCACAATGTCTCCAGCGTACATTGTTTGCCTGTACAGAGTGAGGTAGAAAATAAGAGTTTTCCTAGAGAATTATGGAAACCTCAACAAGCAAGCCCACTTTCATGATTCATTGACAACAGCCTTGATTTTAGTGCATCTTCATAAAAAATAGCTTTTGTGCTCTTATGTGGACATTAACATTGGGGGGGGAATTTTTTTTTTGTCCATGAAGATAGTCACAGTTTTAGGAAAAAAGTTGTGTCCTGAATTGAGATGAAAGTATAATATGACAGTTGCTGTGAGTGGGAGACACAGTTCAAGCCAAGTGAAACATTTTGTCTCAAATAGTTTTAAAATCTTTAATTTAATTATTACTATTTTTGTAGGCATTGAGTGACTTTTTTGTTTCAAAAAGTTTGATTTTTTTTTTTTTTTTAATTTGGAAAATATTGGAAGAAAACATTTTGATAATTTGGAACACTTGAAAAACTATCTAGTGATGACAACGTTGTGGAACTAACTCTCTCCAGCAAGAAAACAGCAGTTTCAATAAGTCTACATTCCTGACAATGCATTTGTAACAATTTAATCAACATTTTTTGAACATAGTTGTAATATGAAAGCACACTAATGGAAATATATTTATTTCCTGTAAGCTTGGTGTCTTTTATGCTTTGGGTCAATAGATGGATTTTCTCTACTGCGTCACTGAAATGGCTAAAATTCAATACATACCTAGGCCATTTGTACAACTCTACACAGCTATAGAATTTGAGTGCCCCACTACCTTCATTGCCATGATTTGGTGAGATTAAGTGCTGTTGTCTCCTTTTTCATCAAGGGTAACTGACACACACAAATATGTGTTTTTCTTCAGGTCATATAGGGAGTTTCTGACTGAGCAGAAAGTAGCAGCTGGGTTTCCAAATTTCTGAACCAGTGCTGGTGGTGTGGAAAGGAGAGCTCTCAGGTTGCTTTCATCAATGAGAGATCACTGATGAAAAGGCTAGCTCAGTATTTGGATTGTTTTTTTAAATTTGAAATGAAGCTCCCCAAATTTCAAAATTGAAAATATGGAAGGACATAGAGCATCCCAGCCTGAAGGACTGCTGCAGGGCAATGATACCCCATGGACCCAAACACTAGGGCAGTTTCCCTGGTGGAATGCTCTAGGGTTGAGGACCTTGGAAATCTCTCTAGGTGAGCTGACAGGTAACCAGGAGCTTGGTGAAACCAGTCTCCACTAAATCATGATACAACCTTTTTTAGTTGGAGTTTTTCAGTACAGCCTTTCTTCTCCAAGGGATGGTGCCAGATTACCAGCTGTGCAGTGAAGATCTCCAAACATTTGGCCACCATCCTGGCTTATAGGACAATAGGTGTTGGAGGAAAGGCAAATTTGTGAATGAGATTGTTAAGTGGCTAGTAAACAAGATTTGGGTTTCAGATTCTATGGCTTGGGAAATCTCTAGCCTTCAGACTGCTGGAAAAGATCACTGTATACACACCCTGTTTCTTTAAAGGATGGAGCTTGGTTTAATAGGGAACTGTGACCTGAAAGTTCCAGGTTTTATTCTCATGTCTGATACAAGTGCAATGTATGATCATTACAAAATTCCTTAACCTCTCAGAGCCTGTTTGCCATCCCCTAGAATGGGATATTTTGACTTTAAACTTCAGAGGATTAACCTTTGTAAAATAATTTTACAGGCTTTGATAAAATTTGACATTAAAAAAAGGCAAAAATAAAAAATGCTTCCTTGCAAATTCAGCAGCATGCCTGTGCTGTCTGGGCACACAGATAGGGGTTGGGACAAGAGTTATATGTACTGTGGAAATAGTAATTCTTTATTCATTTTAAAAGGTCAACACAGCTTGCCAGCATATCACTGCTGCAGCTGTTGCAGAGCTTGTTATGGCATTAGGCTGACTCGGAATGATTTCCTTCCAAAGCATTCTGGCACGGAGCACAACCTGACTCATACCCAAAGCGAGGAAACCATTACTGATGGTGCTGATGACAAGAAAGCATACAGGATGGCCAAGCCAGGGATCTGCATGGATTGGAAGCTGAAGAATGGAGGAGGGTGAGAAGGAGGCCTGAACCCCTTTTATCGCTGACCTGGCAGTACTTTCTTTCCACCGCAAAATGAATATACAATAGGCTAGAACACCTGCTACTAATTTGGGTGTGTGCAAGCGCTACCCATGCAAAATCTTTTGAGCTGTTCCTAGCTAACCATTTTGTTTTCTGATGGGAATGATCACAACAACTTACATGCTGTGCAGCCTTTGGCACAGTGCAATCATGGGGCTTGGGCTTCTGATAGACAGGGAGCTATTCTTTCTTTCTTCCTCTTTCCTTTCTTTCTTTCTTTTTTTTTTTTGATCTATGGGTGGAACCCCCATAATTGTCAGAGGGAATTTCATACAACCTCTGATGACAGCCTGAATCCTTGCAAGAATGTATCATTAAAACAAAAACACAAAAAAATTTGGGCTTCTAGCATTTCAAATGAGACTAAAGAGAAACCTCCCTAGAAGGTCTTTCTGAGGCATTGTTTTAGTGACATTACTCTGTCTCCCTCTCTCAAGAGTGAGGAAAGAATATCTTCTCCAAAGGATATTCTTTCTGCAGCCAAAACAACCCGCATTCTATCCCAGAGAGACCATCCTGAATGGTCCATTGTTCAAGCTCTCTCCATATGCAGATCTCCTATCTGGAAAAGCATCTGCAGCTTCAGACAGCACCTCTGTGGATCATACTTCTCTCTCAGTTCTGAGTTTTTCAATGGAATATGCAAACTGCATACTGCAGTCCTGGCCCTCTCTTGAAATCTGAGGTTTTTAAGGACGGAAGGGATGACTGTGATTATCCAAGTTGTTATCTAGTCTGATGTCCTGTATCACACATCCCATGGTTTGCAGTCAGCAATCCAGGCATCTAAACCAGGAAGCCAGGAGTTCAGTGAAAGCATGTCTTGAAAAGCCTCTATGAGCAAGACTAACCCAACATAATCTAAATTCAGCTCACTAGAAGTTAACTATCTAGTCTAATTTACTCATTAAGTCTCCTTCAGCAGTCTGTGAAGAAAAGCAGGTACCTCTGTAAGGATTTCAACATATCTCAGGACAGATTGGCTGGACTGACTCTGAAGGTGTCTTTGTCACTGCTAACCTTTGTGGGATACTGGACAACTAATTTAGTATGAACACAAATTTTTAAATGGCTAAAATGAGACCAGAGTCTCCCACATCTCATGGGAGCAGGTTCCAGCAGTGGGTCACCCTCACTGACAATATTTCATATCTGATATCCATGATGAAACTCCCTTCACTGGGGTTTGCAGCATACCTTGTATGAAAAATTACGGTAATATCTGGTGTCAGAAAAAAGGAATTACAGGGCTACCATTTAAAACTCCAGTAAGTGAAAAGGATCCATGGTTTAAGTCCAGATTAGCTGGCCTTATAGCTTCACTTGGATCTTCATGTTTGCTATACAAACACTTTCAGTTTTGCTCCTTTATTATCTTGACACAAGAGCATATTGATATAGAAGAGCAAACTCCAATAGCCTACCCATTGCAATGAGTGACATAAAACAGGGATCTCAGCAGACATTAGGCAGAGCCACAGGCAGAGTGAATTGGAAGCAAATCTTTCTACAAAAACCTTAATTACACATAAGAGCCACATAAAAAATACATAGCACACCTATTTACGTGTATTGCAACTAACCATTAGTAGGTTGACTATGACGGATCACATCTTCACATAGGTTATTTTTAACGAAAATTTCCTTTCACCTATGTAAACCTCTGAGCCCATGCAAATGCTCCTAAACAGCTATACAGGATTACATGTACACATATGCTTATATGTATGTGCACATGGTGGATGTGTTTCAGAGGAGAGGACCAGTTATTCATTGCCATTCTTTGGGTGTCATATTTACTTCAGATGTGAGAGAGGAGCACTACATTTATAAGTGCTTGTTCACAGAATTCCCTTAACTGGGAAGCCTTTAATGCGAATATTGTAGTACAAAATGACAACAGGAGATCCTATCAAATTCTCTCAATAGAGAATTGGTTTTATTTTTTTCTGTGATGCTCTATACAACAGAAGTGTACAGTGTTAAGTCAAACTTTCTGGTGGGAAGCAGGTTGCCTTTATCACCGTCAGAGCCCATGAGCCAGTGGGATGAGCGGTGTAGATTGGTTTGGTGCCAGGGGACAACGGCTGACAAATTCACAGCGGCTAAGGAGGAACTTATTTTGTTAAAAAGAGGAGCAAGTCCCAGACCCTTAAAACATGGCCAAGTCTGCTGGCAGACAAGCAAAGGAGGCTGCATCCAGCCATGAATGTGTTGTCCCTGCAATGGAAAGCTTCACTCTGTGCCCTTGAATGTCTGTAACCAACTGCTTTCTCCACTCTGCAGGGGCACTGTCATTTACCGAAAGACTTGTCTGTTTGCCATGAGTGTCAGGTGCCTGAGGGATGGTCTGTTTGTACTAAATATCAAGAGGCTGCCCTTCATAAAAATGAACAAATACTTCCTAACCTACAGAGGGGGAGATTCACAGGAGATTCCACTGAGCAATTTGTCTGTGAGGAGTGAGACACACTCAAGGTAGATCATTTTGTAATGAGGAGAAGTTTTCAGAGAAAATGTAAAAAATGATGCCTGCAATGCAATTGCAGGTAGCTATTTATTCCTGGAGTGTGGGGGCACAAAGCAGGTATAATATCTTAGGATTACATTGGAATTAAAGGCCTGGGTTTGCCACGATTCCTCCCACACATGGTACCTTACTCTGCTAGTGTCGACTTGGAAAGCAGTCTGCCTCTCAGGCAGAGCTGGGGAACTAGACTCCCCAGTGAGCACAGGCTAAAAAAAACAGAGCATTGCAGCCTGACTGCTTCCCAAATGACATGTTCTGCTCTTAAAAATGTTCTTTGCTTAAAGCATTGTGCAGCACCCTGATTGTGTCTATGCTAGTGTTCCAGCTTGCTGCAGCAGTGCAGGTCTGAAGTTAATCCTTTGCTCATCCCCATCTACCATGCATTGCTTTCAATCACAGAGAGGTTCCTCCACACATGAATGGGATCCCTTTTGGAGGAAACCACATGAGATGCTCCAGTCCACGTGAATGCCAAATATACCCCAACTTCTTGTGGCACACAAAGTTCAAATCAGTGCCTGGCCCTTCAGACCTCTTCAAGCCACATGTGATGTGAGGACACCCAGTCCAGTCTAAATCTAATCCAGACTAAACCCCCTGACTCTCAGAGTCGAAATATAAGGGTGTCATCATCAGCTGCTTAGACCTATTTATCTTTCTAATTGTCCAGAATTTATTATTAGTATGGAAATAATGTACACTTGCCCCAATACTGCTATAGGGAAAAACTGGTTACTCCATTTCCCCCATGAATCCCACTTCAGATTGATTCTTAGATAGTCTAGTAAAATAATTTTTTTTGTTTTTTTGAGATTTGGTTTAGAAAATTGATAAAAGTCCTGATTTGGGGTTATGCCTTTTGCCAGCTTTGTGCCACCAAATCTGCTAATCATCCACATCAAAAGCAAATCTGTTCCAGTCACTGTGGCCAGCTCAACAGCTTAGACTGGTGCTTAACAAATAAATGACAGGGGAAGTGGAACCAAAAATGTGCTAACATCCAGTCTCCACCATCCTGTTTCCGTTTGTCTTCTCTAAGCAGGAAAGTGTGAAGGGACATATAGTATGGAGATGCTCATTCTGATGACCAAGGTCTGCCAAGGCTTGGAAGTACCTCTTTCCTCACCCTCTGGTACACATTTTGAAATCTAGTAAACACCCAGAAGTAGAAGGCAAAGGCAAGACCTGTTCTGCAGGAGTCCAGAACTGGTGTCTCTCAGCACCTAAGTGCCAGCTGCCAGATAGTTTTGTTTTTATTAGGTTGACAGCTACACATGGGTGAGTGCCAACTTTTGTTCATTATATTTCATATTTTATAGCTTTGGTTTAGGTTTGGAAAGCTGTCGGCATTTGGAACGACAGCAGCCCCTGCCCCTGAGGGACAGTCAAGGCTTTTTTTTTCCCCTTCCCTTTTTAACTTCTCTCTCTTCTGTGACAGCTGCACTTTCTACTGGTGCTTGTTGGCTGCGCTCCCCTCTGCCCCCCCAAGGGCTCTGCTCCTCTCTTGCAGCTCTGTGTTTAAGTCACGTCGCAAGCAATGTTTAGCTTCACTGCAAGAACTCTATGGCAAACAAACCAAACTCAAACAGATTGGAAAAGCAGCATTTTGATAACACTCCACACATGACATTGCAGCCCCAACGAGCTGTCCTTCAAACTGACCTGCTAGCTGACCCATGCAGCAGATAGGGATCAATCCAGTAAGGTTGTTAGCCTCCACAATGGGGCAGCTTCAAAGGAAATATATGAGTTTCAGCAACATGGCCAACTGTGTCATTCAAAGCTGCAATGGGGACATCTCACAAAAGAGTCAGCTATCTGCCAGACACTGCCAGCACTGATAGGCTGCAACGTGTTTGTAAATGAATAAAGGGTCCTTAGGTTACCTGGGGATTTCTTTCAGCCAGGGAATCCCTTAGTGGTGATTGATTTAGTTATATGACTGTGTAAACATGCCCAGCAGAGCTCAGAACCGTGACTGTAAGTTTCTAAGTGTCAGACATAAATTTGAAAAGACACATTAGGTTGCAGGTTTTGTTTACATTTCCGTATTTTAACTGTCAACTTCCTATTTTTGACTAACAAACAATTTGTCAACTACTGTTAACTTTGCTGTTCATAAGGATTTTCCAAAGAGTAAACCTTATTCTTCACCAATAACCTGTTCAGGAATACTTTGCTTTAAATTTCTTATCTGAGGATCAAACTTTTTGCAAAATTATCAGGGAAAAATCTTTGACTAGTGTTATTATTCTGTTTGTATTTTTCAGGAAAGACCATAACTACTGACTTTTGATCATGCGTTTAGGAATTGGATGACCCTTCATACCACAGTCTGTGAAACTTTCTCTATTCTTCAAATATACTTCACCATTACCTGACTAAAATGAGGAGGGAAAAGAAAGAAAATAATTGTAAAAGTGGTGGAGAATAAATAATGAAACCTTTCCAGACAGCTCAAACTGGATTCCCCATTTACTGCCAAGGAGGAATGGTGTCCTGGAGCATACACTGAAGAAGTCTGCAGCTGTCAGGCTGGATCCTCAAATTCAGCATGTTCAATGTTCTTTCAAATGAAAGCATTTTTGTGACCGTGAGTGAGGGGACGTGAATGTGGAGAGAGAAATCAACAGCTTCCACTTGCTGCAACCC
>VZTL01037272.1:0-15078 GCA_013400535.1 Scopus umbretta | reverse complement strand
ACTGGGAGGAGTGGCCGATACACTGGAAGGTTGTGCTGCCGTTCAGTGAGACCTGGACAAGTTAAAGAGTTGGGCAGAGAGGAACCTGATGAAGGTCAAGAAGGGCAAGTGTAGGGTGTTGCACCTGGGTAGGTATGACCCTGTGCACCAGTACAGGCTCGGGGGTGACCTGCTGGAAAGCAGCTCTGCAGAGAGGGACCTGGCAGTCCTGGTGACCATGAGCCAGCAGTGTGCCCTTGTTGTCAAGAAGGCCAATGGTATCCTGGGGTGCATTAAGAGAAGTGTGGCCAGTAGGTCGAGGGAGGTTTTCTTCCCCCGCTACTCTGCCCTAGTGAGGCTGCATCTGAAGTGCTGCATCCAGTTCTGGGCTCCCCATTTCAAGAAAGATGNGCCAGTAGGTCGAGGGAGGTTTTCTTCCCCCGCTACTCTGCCCTAGTGAGGCTGCATCTGGAGTGCTGCATCCAGTTCTGGGCTCCCCATTTCAAGAAAGATGAGGAATTACTAGAGAGAGTCCAGAGGAGGGCTACAAAGATATTAGGGGACTGGAGCATCTCTCCTATGAGGAAAGGCTGAGGGAGCTGGGCTTGTTTAGCCTGAAGAAAAGAAGACTGAGAGGGAATCTTACAAATGCTTATAAATAACTTAAGGGTGGGTGTCAAGAGGACAAGGCCAGACTCTTCTCAGTGGTGCCCAGCCACAGGACAAGGGGCAACAAGCACAAACTGAAGCATAAGGAGTTCCAGCTGAACATGAGGAAGAAAATCTTTACTTTGAGGGTGACAGAGCACTGAAACAGGCTGCCCAGAGACGTTGTGGAGTCTCCTTCTCTGGAGATATTAAAAACCCACCTAGATGATATCCTGTGCAGCCTGCTTTAGGGAAACCTGCTGTAGCAGGGGGGCTGGACTAGAAGATCTCAGAGGCCCCTTCCAAACCCTTCCATTTTGTGATTCCGTGATTCTGTGAATAATGTTTCAATAAGAGAATTTCTGAGACAGTGAGAAAGGAGGGCAATAGTTCAGACTGTGCAACATCCAAAACCACTGGTGTTTATGGAGGTCATGGCAATTTACATCTCTTATCTCCAGATAATACACTAACAAGTTCTTTCAGATTGTTCAGATATAGATATAGATAATTTTATCTAAGTCAGAGCAAGATTATAACATCAGTCACCTAGCCAGTGATTTACAATAACTGTCCTCTCTATGAGGAGAAATGCTACATCTGCTAAAAATGTTTTTGTCTGTCTTCAAGTTTGAGTCTAAACAAGTCCATACTTGTGGTCAGAACACTAGTGATGCCAAAGAGAAATATGTTTGTGTAGATAGGCAGCTGAAGATGCACATCTCTCTTCCAACTTCCTCTTCTGCCTTGGAGTTGTCATTGTAAACAAATTAGCATGATGGACTGAATGACATCTTTGGTTACATTCATTCTCTGTGATGTCACAGGAGTTCAGTGTATATAGATGTAGAATTTCTTCAAGAAATGTCTATAAAAACATGCCAGTTTGGACAAAGAAGAGAATCCTATATTGCTGTAGCATAAATGAGTGACAATATAGTGAAAAGTAATGGGTTAGGGCTGACTGTGCTGTTGAATATATATAAATGTGAATAAAAATATAAATAACCAGTGTGATTGATTGACACTTTCATTTCTAGGTTTCCTGTGTATAAGCAGAAATACCTACGCTCTAGTAATTTATATGTTTGTGTACTCAACAGTACCACCAGCTCTAGAACAAGCTAGTCTTTAGAACAAGCTAGTCTTTAGAAGCCTTTTGAAAAAGGTCTTGTGCAGACATATATCAGAATGTAGTCCCTTCTAAAAAAAAAAAAAAGTAGTTTATCTCAACATTAATCTGTGATTTTATTTAGTGTATTAGCAAGAAGGTAAGAACAATGGGAGAGTCTTATGATAGTAAAGGAACGTTAAATTTTCTGTATTGTTTAATGGAAAGTTTCCCTGTAACACCATGTAACTGTCTCTTTACCTTATCTAAGTCCTCATCATTCCCTTTTTCTACACTTGTATAAAGCCTATGTCTTACTCAGCTGTAATGCAATGACCAACAGTTGCTTCAAATATAACTTCCCTTTTGAGGAGCCATGTGGGTTTTAGTCTGGTATATACTGGGTACTCGTATGATATTTTACAGTGAAGAAGTTACTTATGGTAATGTTAGGTGCATTCCAAATCATAACCTTTTAAGGTAAATATAAATATGTATGTATTATATCTAGAAGTATTGAATGTAGTGAAAGCTGGATGTTGCAATTATTGGAAGAAATACATAAGAAGATACGAAAAGAGATGGATGCAGTTCAACTGACAATCATAAGTAGAAAATATAATTTAACTTCCTTTTTTAGAGTTGTGTTGAAGGTAAAAAGCTAGATGGGAGCCATTAGCTTTTAACGATTTATAATGCTTTTAAGAGCCTGCATACAATGAGGAAAGAAAAGAAGAAAGGTATTGGTCTGTAATTCAAAGAAGGTCATTTCCATTTAGGCATAGAAAAAGGATCCTCTGAGGTGTTTATCTGTAAACTATTTACAACACAAATAGAGGTTCACTCAAAGGAGTAGAATCACGCAGAAATTATGGAAGGCACACAGTTAAATCCAGCGCTTTTATTTCAGAAAATATACCAGTAAATAGCAGTATGTTGATGTGCAGAAACATATTTTTAGAAAGACTCATGGGTTTCTTTCGAGAATTTTTTCATTAGCACCTAGTGCTATCAAATTAAGCCTAACGTAAAGTAAATTAACATAGTACATACATTGTTAAATTTCAAAAGAACAACAATGTCCATGAATATATAAAGAGAAGTCTAAAACTGAAATCAAAGTCTCGCTTCAGCCTAACTCAGAACAGAACTTAATATGTAATATTCTTTGATAAAGGAAGCATGAGCATCAGGGATTGATACAAGGCTTTTAAAATACTTTTATTTTCTTTAAACTGTATCCTCACATCCAAATAGTGTTGTTATCTAAAGTAACAAGACAAAAGGTGGATGAGTGTACATTAGGTTGCAGATATTAGTGGTTATACATTTGTACTACCCAGAGAATCCCTAAAGGAACTGCAGAAACCAGGCCAGCTCCGGTCAGATTTTCTTATTAGCACTTAAAGAGAGAGAGAGAATCATCTACACCTACGGTGTGCAGCCATCGGCACCGATGTTAACTGTTGCAGCCTGTGGTTTGACCAGCATGGGTTGCTTCTCAACGAATGGCAGCCTGGCCCTCCCCTGCCCAAGAGGACTTGACTGCAGCCAGGAGCATCCCGCTGCACCCAATGGGTATTTTGTGCCCTTCCTGTTGAAGTGGGGTCATTGGGTGGCTGGGAAAGACAGTGTCAAATGTTGGTCAGGTAAGGAAGGACTTAGGAGCTGGGGTGCTCGAGCATCTCCAAGGGGATGAACAAGCTAGAAATGGGCTTCAAGAGTGTTTAGACAGAAGAGAGCTTGAAGCCATTTTTATTCCATTTTCTGTAAAAATACTTGCTACTGAATAAGAACAGTTTTTATTTGTGTTGTATTTTATAATTATTTCTACTTCATTTTGAAAAGAGAAAAAAAATGGTGGTCAGCCCTTGAAAGAGGTTGGGAAGGTTCTTGTTTCAGCCAGATGCTGTTCATTATTCAGTGAGCAGCCTGGCCAAAATAAACACAGGTCCTTTTCCATCCCTCACACATATTTTCTGTTAACATTTCTGAAAGACATGATTTTGATCAAGTGATGCTCTTCTGCTACGTCTTGATGGGTGGCAAGAACAATGGTTTCAAATTTAAAAAGCATGCTAGTAAAACTCTGGTGGGACCTCCTCACCCAGAAACACTGGAAAGAATAACATGTCTAAACTTTGTAGTGCTCTGAATGAGTCTGCTTTAGCATTTTACCTCAAAACAGACATGAAGTTTGGAACTGGATCTCCTCTCCACTTACAGCATTGTGGTTTACTTTAAAGAATGAGCTTGGAGCGTTTGAGTCGGTTTCTTTTTGAGTGGAAGCAAACTCAGAGCTGTGTTTCTGGCATCCACCTGTGTGCCCCAACACTTAATGAATGCCAGCCCCACAGAACCAGGCTATAGCTTGTCTGAAGTAAAATCCCTGGAGCAGAGGTATAGCATATGGACATGGGGTTCTCAACATCAACTACTCCACCTTCCAGTTCTGCCATGTTACTTGTTAATATAGACACAGCAAGCAACCATGCATTTGGTTAATAAATAACATTTTATTATAGGGGAAAAGAAACCCACGGTAAACTATATAATACTTAATAATGCTAATGTCACAATACTTAATTCCTGAACCATAACTACTGCGCAGTCTTTTATGTCATTGAGGAAAATGCTAGGACAGCTGGTGCTTCTCCTCTTGTGAAGTAAGGCTCAGTCATAGCAGGACTCAAGGGGTTTTTAACCTATCCTGATGAGTTACAGACCTCAACTTAAGGTGCCTTTGATTTTGTGACCTGAAGTGTTTTTTCTCTTGCTCTGCTGCTGACTTTGTTTCTCAGTCTGCTACCATCTCTAGATAAATATTTGCTGATGGTTTCTGTTATTTCAGCTATTGCATACGGTAACGGTTGACTCTTATAGGATGGATTCTGCAGTTCTTCTCATACTTCATGGTAACGCTGAAACAGGTTTTTCACTTCATGGTGTACAGTAGACTCATGAACAATGAATTGTATTCCTAAAAAACCCTCTTTTATATCTCAGTACTGGAAGCAGACTCTAAAGTGTAATTGGCCCAGAAACACACAGTACACTGTTATAACACAGATTGTTCTTCACTTTCCCTCCTTTTTCAGTGGAAATTGCTTTTAAACATAACGAGAAAACATACGCAAGTAAACACTTCAGGTTCTCCCATCAGGTCTGTTCAGTTTGTTTTCTCCCTGTTAGTTCTTTCCTTGTCTCACAAACCCTTTCCCCCCATAAACAGCACCCACAAACATGACAGTAAGCCCTAGATTGCTGCGTAAAAGGTGAATTACAGTTCCACAGATGCCACCATCTTATATTTTGTCCTGTTAACTAGGTTTGGTCTGCTCATATTTAAAAGCTCAAGCCCCTTCAGGCTGCTTTGTCTTGTGTTTAGGTGCGTGCTGGTCTGTCCCAAACATACGTGATTTTGGGAGCAAACAGATCAGGCTAAGGTGCTTCTAAGGGTGCAAATATTTTTTTGCTGCATTCAGGTGGTGCTTTGCTCAAACTTTGGTTGCCCTGTTGTGGATATCAGGCAACCTGCTTGGATGTGGATAGCTGCTTCCCAAGGGGATGATTTGGGTTCTGTAACATGCAATTTAGTTATTGCCTTTTGAATCACAATTTTCCTTAGTCTGGCTGGTTTTGGTGTCCCAGAAGGCTGGCTATTGTGAACACCCCTCTTGGGTATCTAACTCTCTATATTTAATATGGATGATTTAAGGACCTTATTCTGTGTTGTCATTTTTAGTACTGAAGCACTGATCTGACTCTCATTGCCTTCTGAGGTTAGGTATTTGTTATAAGACTGAGATGCTGTCAATGTCTTTTATGTTGAGGAATGTAATTCAGATCTGGAAAAAAGCATAATGTGATGCCATGCACCTTGAAGAAACTTATTACATGACTTTGGGTGGAGTCCTGGAATTTGACAGCTATATGGACATGTTCCAAACAATTAAATGAATCTCTCTTCAGAGCATATGGTGTAGAGAACATGTCATGTTTGAGAAATATGGTTGGCTTCTAATCTTGATTTTTAATTTTGCGACAGAACAATAATTTGGCACAGCATATAAACCCTCCCCCCCCTGCCCCATTAAGTACAAATGTGTTGTCTTCAAAGACAGAAAAAAAAAATCTTTTCAGGAAAATCCATTTTTCCTTTGCATATCTCTTAGATATTACCTTTTGTCTCAGTTCTTTTGAACTATAGTTTGGAATTAATGTGGCTGGCTTTATTTCCTATTGATACTAAAAGTGTGTGATGGAAATTAAAAATCCAAAGACTGAGTTATTCAAGACTTATCTGTTGGTCTATATGAAGGATCTGGCTGGTATAATTGTTACTAAAAAGATGATGCTGGAGAGAAAGGATTCATTGTTTGATACACCAGAAATTTAGCAGCCTATCCTATTTCCCTGCCTGCGTTGCATACTGATGTTTAATAATCACACCAGGCTCTAGGCTGGGTGGTGGATAGGTACCGCACTGTTTGAGCTGCACAAGAGGCAGCAGTCTCACTTTGTTCAGGCTTCTGGAAACACCTCGGGTGAGATCCTGGTATGGATCTCACCATTCCAGGAGAGACCTGCCATCAGTTTTGGTGGGACGCCTCTCTGTGTGCTGAGCAGAGGGTGGTGGCATTACACCTGATGGCTAGTCAGCCAGAGAAGGATCTCTGCATACCCCTTTATGCTGTTCCTCACCCATGGACCTGATTCGGGTGAGTGCCTGAGCCACTCTGGGCGAGGTGAAGGGCAGAAGGCTCCTGCCCACCCAGCACAGAGTCTGGCCAGGCTGCTCAGCTCTTCTGGGCGCTGTGCCACAGCCTTGCCGAGCCAGGGTTTTTCTCTAAGGAACTAAGGGGATTAGGCTTTTGAGAGGAAATTTAAGAGGATTGCAGATTTAAGAGATGGCCAAAGGGGCACATTTATAGCTTTTTAATTAAAAGATATTTTGGCTCGAAGGCCAGAAGGATTAAGGAATCAGTAAAACCAAGTTAAATGTCAAACGCAGGGTTAAACCACAAATTAGGCATATTTCTAATGGATCTTTAGCTTCTGAGTTTTTTTTTTTTTTTTCTGAGATTAAACAATCTGTAAAGCTTATTAAGGTCATTTCCTATCAATCTTCCTCTTTCACCACTCTTCCCCTCCTGCCCATATTTATGGCATTACAAATACATTTAAATCCAACGGAAGGATTTGGATGGCTGGTAGTATAAAAAGGAAGACCTTTCATAGACTATGTCATGCTCACATTTTTTAAGAAAAAGCTTATATTTTATGAGAGTAATAACTGAATCTACATTTTCTAAGCATAGCTGTGTTTGAATATTTAAATGGACCGGCCTTTTCTTTATTCCTTTTATGTCTACTTATTTTAAATGATCCGCAGTATATGAAAGTCAAAGGGAGAAGCAAAATATCGATCAGCTTATACAAGAAAAATTCTCACAGGCCTAATGCGAAACAACTGTTCCTAATTTTCTCCATAAACCTCTTGTCATTATACTATTGAGTCATGTAACATTATTTTGAAGTGAAAGTGAAGGTGTTAAGTCAAAAGAAGTCATTTTAAGTTTTTAATTATTCTACCTGTTATGCCCTACAGCACATTTTCTTAAAATTGTACCTTTTGTTCAGCACTAAACTGCATGAATTACTTATAAGTCAGGCAGATCAATATCTCAGAATGTCTTACAAATAATAATTTAATTCAGCTGGAATTTTTTCTGTTGTTGCTGTTCATTCACCAATGTTTTATTCTCAAAGCATTAATAGCAAAAATCAGCTAGTGAAAGGGAAGGTCTCTTGTGGAATGGACTGTTGAGTTCAAGGACACAGCTAATAGTGGCATGCTGATATTACCACGCAGTTGTTTCCAAGCACAGCAACCAGGACTCTCTTGAGTTATGCTGTGGCTTGTGATGGCTAGAGTCACTGGAGATGTCATATAATTTCTGACCAGTTGCATTGGTCACCGACTGCATGATCATTGCATCTGCAGCGTATTAACCATTTTCACATTGGGGCCACACACATTAGACCTGCTCTAGAGCTCAGTAGTAATAAAACTAGTAACAGGACAGTACCCACTAGAGTTGTGCTTAAAGCATTAAGGGAATTTGGACCATTGCAAACAGCTTTGTCCTTGGACATTGTCATTATTACAGAATGGTGGGGACACTTCTGGTCAATATGCTGAACATATTGATAGGCATGTCAGGTACTCACCCATACATGCATATATGCACTGTTCTGAGTGCAGAGTTGCTGGCTGTATGACCTGACTGAAAAAGAAAAATTATTTTCAATACCAAATACCTCTTCATTTGCCATCCTATTTACTACAATCTAATTTTCTCTTTGGAATGAAGGCCACTGAAAACCTAATGAGAAATCATTTTAAATAATATTTAACAGCTACTCACATCTTGACACTTTCAAAACATGAAAGGGGATACATGAATATTACTGAAACTGAGTATTTCAGGTGTAGCATTGGCAAAATTTTACAGGAAAAGTGTCCTATGTATGGCAGATGTCTGTATCTGCTTGAGGTTTCAGTAAACTATATTATATTGCGTTAAGGTAAATTTGTTAGGCTATGCTCAGTCAGGAGCATCTGTAAAATCATCTGCTTTGAATATCTTTTGAAAGTATCAGCACAAGGTTAAAAGGAAAAAACAGCCAGGAGCAGAAGAGGTAAAACACTGGTTTGGCAGTTACAAAATCCTCTCTTTTTCTGAAGTCCAAGCAGAAGATAAAATATAGTGTTGCCTCCTTCCTTAAATTTCCGCCAAGGGATTTCTCTCAGGACACTGCTGTACCTTTAGCGCTCTACTGTCTGCTTGCATATCGTTTTATCCAGCACTTACATCAACTCCCTGGGACTGATTTTAATCCATGTAGCCCCACTGCTTGCTGCGCGGCAGAGGGTAAGTCACCCAGAGCTGGGCAGGGCTCTGCTCTCTCCTTTATGACATTGTCCATATATCCAGAGCAGTGCTAGGACTTAACCCTGCTGTAAAAGACAGTAGCTTTTGACCCTATCTCTCCACACGCTTCAGTTTGTAAAATTCTCATATCAATCCTAAAGCAAAAATATTGTCAGACCCCTTTATTTGTGAAGTTCTTTGACCTTTCGGAATGAAAAACATCTAAAAAAATTTTCATCCACAGTTTGTTCTCTCTGATGTTTTGAATAGATGGTGCAGTCGGGCTTACTGTGTTTCGCTTTCCATTTTAAATGCTGCTAGTTCAGGTTTCTGTTACTGCTAGCAGTCAAAAGCTCTGGCATTTCAAACGTAAGTGTTCCTCCTGTTTTAGTATCAGCACTTCTGTGTGTAGTTTAAGGATAGAGCTGGACTGAAATGGCGTTGAAGTGTTGAAAAGCCTATGCTATTAATCACAGCGTCGCTATCTCAGAGGAGGGGACCCCTGGGAGTTGCCTGCCCAGGCTCTGTGGCTTTTGAAATGTGGTGTCCCAGCAGGCAAGGCTGCCTAGGCTCGGGCGCTCCATCCCTTCCAAAGTCTGGAGCAAAGGCTTCCCACCCTACCTTTTCTGAACATGGATTTTGTATCCATCACCAGCCCAGTCGGTTTTGTCCCAAAGAGTATTTCTTCTTAAAAGAAACGATAACAGAAGAGCCTTCCCTGTGTGCCAAGCAGCTCGTCTTGCTCTCCAGTCCAGCAGGTACTTGGGAGGCCTGAATCTTGCCCCGAGTTGTGTTTGCAGTTACTCAAGTTTAAGTCACTATTTAATCGGGATTACTTAGATTTATGTTGGCACAGCTGTGTGGTACAAAATTGAACTTTGCATATTTTCCCTTGATCAAAGTGTTATGTGTGCAGGTTAGGGTGCTGCTTGGTTCTTCCAGGATGTTTTTCTCCATTAGCTCCTGCTACATTTTTCAAAGAATCATTTCTGCCAATATGTGGGAGGATAATTTCATATCGATTCCTGATTACAATTTTTCTCTTTATTTTCTTCTGTGTTATGACGTGCTATATACAAGTGAAAGTCATAGTACCCTCCTACTTTCTTCAGTAATTTCACCCTGTATCGATAGCTATTACTTTTGTATTGATCTGTAACAAGCTAACTTTAGTTACAATGTAATGATTTAATACCAATATCAATCTACAAAACAGTCCAGCAGAAAAGCCTAAACTTGATAAAAAGACCTGATTAACATTTTTTACAACACTCTCTTCTGAAATAAACAGACCGTACTGGATTTTAACATCTGGTCCTCAACAATTCTTGCAGCGGTGATAACTTTTTTTTTCTCTCTTTGCAAACGCTGGCCATTTTTTCATCAACTTTTTCATCAGGGCACAGCTGTTGCTGCAGAGCACCACGTAGTCACATCTGAAATGTGGCTGAGTCTCACTCTGTTTACTTCTACCTGACATCGTTTTGCATTGGGTACAATTCAAAAAGGCAAACATCTTCATGTGCTTTAAAAAGGCAGCTCATCACCATTTAGAAAACAGCCTTTTATTCATGCTTATATAATAGCTACAAAAATATGCTTCAGTGCTACATCTCCTGAACAGAAGTCTGGAGCAATTTCTCTTCTTAAAGGGACAGACAATGGAGCAGACTCCCTTTGTATGAACTTGTACTTTCAGACATTATGTTATTTTTTTTAAACCAAGTCTTCAGCTTCCCAGGGTAGCTGCATTCACTTAAATTGGTCAAAAGAATGCAGTCCGCAACCATTCACAAAGTTTTGGGGATTTTTAAAAGTACCCTAAATACCTTGTATATTTAATTTAACAACTAGAGAGATAAAGAAGTCATTATCCCACTCTACTCAGTGCTTGTCAGGGCACACCTGGAAGAGTGTGTACAGTTCTGGTCCCCACCATACAAAAAAGATGTGGACAGGCTGGAGGGGGTCCAGAGAAGGGTCACCAAGATGATCAAAGGACTGGGAAGCCTGCCATATGAGGAAAGGCTGAGAGAACTGGGTCTCTTCAGCCTTGAGAAAAGGAGGCTTAGAGGTGATCTCATCACAGTGTACCAGTACTTAAAGGGTAGTTACAAAGAAGATGGAGACTCCCTTTTGACAAGGAGTCACATGGAGAGGACAAGGGGTAATGATTACAAGTGGCTCTTGGGGAGATTCCAACTGGACATGAATAAGAAAAATTTTTCACAATGAGAACAGTCAACCATTGAAATAATCTCCCCAGGGAGGTGGTTGACTCTGCTACACTGGACAATTTTAAGACTCAGCTGGACTGGGTGCTGGGCCATCTTGTCTAAATTGAGCTCTTGCCTAGAAAGGTTGGACCAGATGATCCTTGGCATCCCTTCCAACCTGGTATTCTATGATTCTTTCAACAGGTCTTAAAGATCTTAAAGTACTTCAACAAGTATTAATTAAACTACAGAACATGCCACATACTTTTATTTCAATTTTGCAGAAGAGAAAATGAGCTATCAGTAAAATATGCACAATGAATTAAAGTAAAAATGCCTATGTGCAAGATGCTAGCTACTTTAGTTGGTGTTTTTCTATTGGGAGAATTTTTAATAATGTATCTGTTAATGCTCTGGGCAGAGGCATGGGAACACTGACAGCAATGAAAATATTTCAGAATTATATTTGATAAGGTTTTTGCTGCTTATCTGTTTATGTTTTGCTTTTGTATACAAGTATTCATCTGTTCTATTTTTCTGGTAATTCAAATTAATTATTTTTCATAGATTCCCAAGATGCACTACACTCCATTTGTTTGTTATACTACTGACCATGATTAATGACCAACCACAGTTTGAACATCTCATTTTTAATGATCACGATAAATTGTAGCCCATCATGGCAATTAATATGCTTATCATGCAAGATCTAAGTCAAAAAACTTAAATTATATCATAATTAGGAAGCATATCTTAGCTGTGAAGCACAAGAATAGTTTGCCATTATAAAACTTGCAGTTCCATGATTTTGCTGAAAGGGTTTTGTAGCACATCAACCTAACTGTTCTGTTCGTATGGGAATATAGGTCATGAACTTTTCCATATTGCATCTCATACTGCAGAAGGGTCTTTTTGCAAACTCTTTGATTTCAGTTTTCTCCTGAACCTAATTTGTGATTGATGGGGATAAGGAGAGCCCATGAAACAGGTCAGCCTGTCAGCTAGCAAAATGAAACTTAAAAGATTCCTCATATGGTCTCTAGATTATATGAGATGCATCACAGTCAGACTACTGTTTGGCTATTGCTATATACAGTATGGTGGTACATTCCCCAGTGCCCAGCATGTGGCAACTCCAGATCATAGTGAGAGCTGGTGACAAGCATGACTCCCCTTTTTTTCTCCTTTGTTTTTATACACAGAAAAGCTGTGGACATGTGGGCTAGAGGGGAGCTGCAGCAATTCCTAACACAGGCTTTGATATCAGTGACTGAGATATCAAGCATCACCCTATCAAGTAGTCTAAACTTAGCCCCTCTGAATGTCATGTTCACTATGACACTTTTTCGCACTTACTTTCTTCTTACTGTGATGCCTTCCCTTGTCCTGCTGTCTTTCATCATTCTCTGGGTGACAGTGGAAGCTGAGAGCACAGAACCATCAATCCCAGTACAGTGTGACCAGTAGCTACACTTGTGGTAGAGTGAATGCTTAGCAGATCCTTTGCAGTTTACCACTTGATTTTAGTTTTTAAGACAACACCAAACACACACAGTAATGAAGACGGTAATTCATCTTTTTTAATGATTTTTTTTTTAATTACGGCTATAACATTTATGGTTTCTCTAAGTGCTTTTATCAAATAATCTCTGAGCTAGCATATCTTGGCAAAATGTTACTTTGGAATGGTCAGTGTGTTTGTACTTCCCATCAAATAGCATCATGCACTATAATGACTTAAGAGAAGCATGATCAACAATCAGTAAAATTGAAATTAAGTTGCTCCTTGGTTATAAGCAAAAGCAATCAATTCAGAGGATTTAAAAAATTTAGTATTAATTTTGTCAGTAGAAGTCATTGGACAGTAGTTCTTTAAGAGTGGTCTCACTGTCCCTGCTCTTGCTGAGGCCAAGAGAAGAAAAATTGTAAAACTCCTTCATCACAGAAGAGGTGGATTCTATGAAGAGTTGGTGGGAAGAAGCTGGAGACACAGAAGAGTTGGACTTCTCTACTGTCACTGCCAAAACAGAGCTCTAGCAGGGTAAGCTCTTCTTGATTTAGTAGAGTCAGTACACTTGATTCCTAAGAAAGAGATGACAGAAATTGCAAGAGACTTCTAAAAAGCTTCTTAACAAAAGTGGTACTTGACAAAATATCTTACAATGGACATGATTTAATCACAAAAAACCCATGATTCAACAAATAATATTTTAAATGTTAAAAATGGAGATAGCAACATCATGTTATGCATTGAGATGCAGAGAGCTCGATGCTCATTTCAGATGTATGTATTTTTTAATACTAATTTATGGGGTCATTTTTAAAACATTCAATTTCAACGCCATCAATGTTGTCTTAATGTTTTGTAATCATAATGTTGAATTCGCACTGCTTTTAGAACTTTAATTACAAAGCTAAATTGTACTAATATCCATTAGGTACCTCCTAATTGAAGCTACATCATATGTCTGATGTGGCAGTACTAATTGGTATAATTAAATTCTAATATGCATCAGTAGACTATTAAAAAGAGAGTTAAGAACAGAGGAAGGGATAAGCCAGTTTGTGAAACTTCTTATGCCTAAAGTATTCCTGTAATGAGAAATAGTGCTGACTGTACTTCTTGTCCATTTTATTTTAATTACTATATGCAAAATGTACCGATGTTTCACTGGCTGAAATTCACTTTTTCTGAAGCCTTATATCAGCATATTTACTAAAAATGTATTTAAAGCTCTTGGTATTTATTGTATTCTCCTAATGATTTAAGTATCCCTAAAATGTTTGGGATGAATCTAAACTGTGATTTGTCCACCTAGGTTTGGCTTTAGACTAACTGACAATTTGCTATACTGGAGTATGTGTCTCTTCTTTTTCTGGGATGACTGGAATGGATCTTTCCATAATAATTTGACACTTCTGAAGTATGTCACCTTTAATCACTACAGTTTAGAAATTAGGATGGCCAGCACTCTGAACCACACATGCAAATCTTCAAAAGTCTGGAATTTGCAAATTTTGTATGTATCTCAAAAGGTGGAGGATCGGGCTTCAGTTTTGTGAGTTCACAGACAGGAAACATCACTGTTCAGGGAAACCACTCCTCTTCCTTCTGAGGTAAAGCTGGGAGTTCAGCTGGGGGCCAGGGCACCAATACCAGTGTCACCAGTGGAGAATTCAGATTTTTCTAGCAGCCTCTATCCATCAGCGTTCCTACAGTCTGGCTCCAGAATGGCATCTCTACTTGAATTCCTCAAGAGCTGCATATAGTTAAAGGGCTACTCCTTGCATATAGTTTTTATAAGCAAAAAGACCATATCACCCCACATACAAGAAATTTAGGTACTAAACATTGGCTTTATGAAAAGTAAATTAATTCTACTACTTAGTCTGATCCTTCAGATAGTAAATACTGTAGTAATCAAGGTATATAACCTATAATTTGCTTGCTGGCTAAACTTGCTGTCAGAAGGAAATTCTTCAGTCTTACAGATGGGCTAGGTTCCTTAGCCAGATACAGCAGACATTTATTGTCTCCTCCTTAAGGTAAACCACATAAATATGTGGCTTATCTTCTTCTCTTAATATGGTAATCAGATGTTCGGTGTCAATTAGGCATTCTTTCTCTTTTCTTTCTGAGGCTGCTTCATCTTTTTCCTTTATAAATGAGACAGGATACTAGTGCATCTTTGTCACTTAGCAACCATTTTTAAAAGTGAAGTTGTTTTATTTTTTAAAATGCCAATCTTTGGCATTCTTTGTAACAAGGGTAGATAAGTGTTTTGGCCAATACAGGTATGTTTTTCAACTGATCCTTTAATTTCATAGTTCTACTTATAATTTTACAGTCTAAATTTTATTTTGTGAATTAGTCTTTTAGAGACTGTCATGTAGATTTAGAAATCTTTACTAATTTTTGTATCTTTAAATACAGTATGATTCCCCACAAAATTTAATATCTAGTTGACAACTTGAAAATTGTCCAGGAGGGCCTTAAAATAGCCAAGCAGTACTTCTATATGCAGTATCTGGAGGGATAAGAGGTTTCAGCTTTGAACTTGGCGCAAGAATGGATTAGCTTTCAGGATTTTAAATGAAGCAACGTGCAGCAGGAAGGCCCAATCAATGAGTTGTTTAATCAGCTGGAGAAGCAGTGATGAATACCAGGGATTCTGTCACTAACTTA
>VZTL01037271.1:1399-20947 GCA_013400535.1 Scopus umbretta | reverse complement strand
CTTTTCCAAGCTGAAGAGTCCTAATTTAGTTTTTCCTGATATGTAAGCTACTGCATACCTCTGGGAATCCTTGTAGCCTTTCTCAATCCATTTTTTAGTTCTGTGCTATTTTGCAGATGCAATAAGAAAAGCTGAAAGCACTGAGGCTGTAGGTAAACAATGTTTCATCTCTGACCTAATCGTGTAAGGAATTGTTCTCAATTCTTTTCCTAATATATTTTTGTCCTGGGATAGGACAACTGGGATTGGATATCCTACCATGGGATATCCTATCCTGGGATAGGATAACTCTATCCAGCTGGGACAGAGTTAATTTTCTTCCTAGTAGCTGGTATAGTGCTGTTGTTTGGATTTAGTATCCCACTGGTTTGGGGAGGGGGAGTGAGTGGCTGCGTGGTGCTTAGTTGCTGTCTGGGGTTAAACCACGACAGTTTTACATTTTATTTCCTTGGTGGATTGCTCTTGAGAATTGACCTGATATTTTTAAATCCTCCTATAAAGACTCCATATTCTGTTACCTGCACAGTAGTTGTCAATTTAACATACATCATGGTGTACATATAGTTCTTTTACTCTGGGTATTTTTCTTTGCATTTAACAATTTCAAGTCTGCCATTTTTGCCATTTTGTGTTTTTTTTCCCCCTATTTATACAGTGTCATGAGAACAGTCTACAATACTTCTCAAAAGTTTCATTTCTTTACTACCCTAATTATTTTTGTGTTCCCTACAAGCTTTGTGGCCTCTCTAGTCAGTGCCTTTTTCAAAAATATGATTTGTTAATCATAGCACAGGTCCTGACACAAATCTCTACAGGACTCCTCTGGTACTCTCCAGTGCTGAGAATGTCAGTCTTTTATTCTTAACCTTATTGACCCAATCATCACCAAAGATAGCTGATGTGATACAAACCTTATTCCTACTTTTTAATGTTTGTTTTGTTCAGTGGCTAAATAATTGCAAAATAAGCTATCTTTGCAGAATGTGTTTTAAATGATGCTACAAAATTCCAGGGAACAAATGAGCACAATTAATTTTTAATAAGCTCTGAACTAGTCTGTCTTGTTGAAGATAGACATCAGATTTGATCACTTATAAAATAAGTCTGAATTCAATTTTAAACTATATCTGCTTTGTTTTGAATCTATGCCTGACAAGCATGAAATATATGTTATCGTTGTCTTTAACTAGACAGAAAACATTACTTGAATCTATAGCATGTAATTTTGTACAGGAAGCTGAGTTATATTTTGAGATTAATGAGGGAGAAAAGAAGTTGACACTTTTAGGTCCTAATGTCTTTGGTTTATAAGATATTATGACATGCTTAATTTAGAGAATCACTTTTTTTTTATATATGTATGCATGCACATTTTATCTCTTGGAAAGGACAAATATTCCTTGCCCACTTCCAACAGATGTTTATTATACCTGTGCTTGCAGCTTCAAATAAACGACATTCCATAATAGCCCTACAGAGCCTGACCTGGGGCTCAGGTATCAATCCTTCTGAAAATTCTTCTAAATCCAGCCTACACTTATTTTGTGCAAGTAAGCTGATCAGTTGTCTTATCTCAAAAAGACTTAAATGTAACTGATCAATATTATCTTTATAAAACCCTTCCTAAAAAGAAGGATATTTTTGCTCCTCTTTCAAGCTTTCTTAATTAAAAATATCCATTTTGTTTTTTTCCTTTCATTGAATTTTCCAATTTTCTATCACTTTCTTAAACCAAACACAGTTCAAATGTAGCTGAAACTTCTCGTTTTTTTTCACAAAGATTATTTCACAGGTCTTACTCCTATTTGCATTTACATATCTGCATATGTTTTACAACAGAATACCATTTTTACTCATTGAGCATGATTGTCGCATGCTGGATCCTTAATACTCTGACCAGGCTTGTTTAGGTGCGCTCTTCACCCCATACTGTCAGTTGACATGCATCAAATGACAAAAATGAGAGGTGGCATAACACCACACAAAGGTGAAAATGCTCATTTATCATCCAAAACTGAGTGTAGATCAACTGCTAATATTGGAAGACTTAAAAGAAACATACCATCTGTGCTTTAAAAATTCTTCTCAATCAGTTTTATACATTAAAAGAAACCACAGAATTTATTTAACCTTTTCTGTATGGCGCATTAATTGAGTTTATTTTCTATAATAATTTTGAGGTAAATTGCTTTTTTTTTTTTTTTTACTTTCTGCAATTTGCAACCAATTAGAAATAAAATGCATACTTTTCATCTTTCTTGGCAACAGCAAGTTTCTTTAGGTAACTTGATTTTGTGAGAAAACCTCCTGGCGCTAAAGGATTCCTTTTCTTTTTATTAATAAGTTTTTCAAGTTGCTTTTAGAAAATATTTTGGAATAAAACCAGCTACTGAATATGCTGAATCTGATAACTGTCTTGAATCCTTATTTTTATTTCTTGGTGGGTATGTTCACTTGGTTCACATTTAAATTTCTTCTACTTTCCCTTACTTTTTTTTTTTTAGTAAGCTTAATTGTTGATACAATTTGTTGTCTATTGTTACAGTGTCTTTTAATGGCTTTGTCTGGCAAACATTGCTGATATATTCTGGACTGGTAAAAGATATATCTGTACTGATGGGAAACATTCATAACAGTTAATGTAGGTCATGAAAATAAGTTATGGTAGCAAGCAAGACATTTTTATTATCTTAGCTAAACATTCTTGGATTATCATTAGTACAGGGAGATTTGCTACTTCCTGAACTGAAGTTTATTGTTTTTTAAAGTTGTTTCCTCTCCTGTCTTTCTTCCTTCTTGTCTTTTTTAAGCTTTAAATGCTTGACATAACCTACAATATATTTAGTTGTACAAAATTAATTAATTTCCTCAGCTCAGTGAGAGCTGGAAATATACACTGACCAACTATAATGGTGAAACGTCATTAATTAGCACTATGTTTCCAAATCTCTTATTGCCACTCTGCAGTCCTCATTTTTCTTACATTTTATGATGAAATCACACCCACAATGCTCAATTGGGTAGTAATTCTAATTTAGGAGGAAAAGGTGTATTGATTAAAAGTTTTCATGGGAGAACTGGAGGTGCTTTGGACACAGCCCCTGATTTCAGGAGAGGAATGTGTGGTCTAGTGCAGTGAAAACACTACCAATGGAGAATGTACCAGCACCACTGTTCTGTTTCACTGCTATTAGCTGGCACCGTACTTCATATGCCATCAAAACTGATAAAAAAATAATTATTTTAGAAATAAAACATGCAAACATTCTCATAATCTATCTTCTATTCAGGCATTACCTTAACTGCTAAAGGAAATATGTACCAGTAGAATTATAGGAATTATTAGAGATACACAACTTTGCAGTGCTATTTCATATCCTGACATTGATTACTGTTTTCACCTCAGGCAGAATAAGCCTTGAAAAATTACTTTGAAATATTATTATTTTGAATTTTTTTTTGAAAAATTACTTTGAAATATTTGAAATAAATAGACAGCTATTAATCTATTTCTGTTTTCTATTTTAAAACTAATATGATAAAAATGGCCAGGAAACAAAATTCACTTTCATGCATGCACACTGGTTTCATTTGTTCAGTCTGATCAGGACCAGTGTTCTGTCACACTAGGGACTAATCACATACCATAAATGGTTGATAAGCAAAGAATCACTGGCCCTAACAATCTGTGTAAAATGGTCCATAATCTATTACTGTAAAATGCGGATTTCTGTAGTTAGTCTTTTTTTCTATTCACATTTTGTCTGTCAACAGACTTTTGTTTTTACATATTTGTCCATTTTAAAGTATTCAAAATATCCCCTAATCACATTGTACCCAACTCTGTTCTCTCTGCACTTGATGGAAAAAAGGCAGAATCTGGGACTGACTTATTGGACAAGAGGACATAGAACAGAAGTTACTTCTTCAAGGAGTCTGTCAAAATATATCCCTACCATATCCACAGATACACTATGAATATACCTACCCTTGCCATTGTCTTGACAGAATCTTGTTCCCAGTAAGGACTAAGGGCTAGCAAAAGAAGTTCAGTATAGCATCCATCCTGTGTCCTCTCACCTAGTTCTTTGAAGTTTATTATTGAGAGAATGATTATGATCTAGGCTTGTACTATCTTCTTTAAAGATCTTCCACTGTGCCATCTTCCTTACATGAGAAACATTTGGATTAAAAAAAGTAATAAAAATGGCTTTTTCTTTAGAGAAAATAATGGTAGCTCTGTATCTGTGGAGGGTGTATAAGCACAAGTGTAATCATTATTTTTTTTTGTGTGCATGCACATGATAAGAATTGAATATGATGTGAATTCTCCCCTGTTACCTAGTCAGGCCTTTTCACTTGTCCTGACTGTACTCATAGACTTCTGTTATCTGGCAGGGAAGGTGATTCTGTACTTGTGTTTGTTCTGCTTCTGCAGAAAACCGTACACTTTTGCTATGCTATGGTTGCTATGGCAATGGTGAATTGATGCTTTGTGTCTTCTGGTATAATTTCTGACTCCACACACATACACACATCTATCAGTAATTTTGCCCCTGTATTCGGCAGCCTGGCCAGAACATTCACCTCGAGAAATCCTGCTATCACATTCCATAGCAAAAAAATGGTTCTGCAATTGCAAGCTGTTCAAGTGCAGGCATAAGAGTGAAATTTGCTTGACAGGCAGTCTTGGACGGACTTTGTAACACAACAAATGGCAGCTATTCTCACCAAACAGCATAGAACAGCCTTTACTGTTGATTTTCCTTCTTGCCCCCTGCCCCTATCCCAGACTTCGCATCCCGATGTTATCTAGCTGTTGCAACCAGGAAGCCACATGCAGGCTAAGCTGTCCCGTTAGATTCAAGCATGAAGCTGAATTCATTAGCTTATGCAGATTTCCCTATGCATGAACTTCTACACCACCCTGGCATATGAGATAACTTGTGAAAAGGAAAGGTCTGAAACATGGACACATTTTACGCACTCTTCAGACTGTCACTGTGACTTTTGCCACATACTGGAAGTGCCTTTAAAATAAGTTACTGCCTGCAGCTGCCTGCCTTGCCTGTCACAGCTGGGTGGCTCGCTTCATGGACTAGAGAAAGTTGTAGTAAAGGCAGGGCAAAGAGGTATAAAAAGAAGTATTTGTTGCAAAGCAAGAATACGTCTTATTCCAGCTCTATCAAAAGATTCTGGAAATCGAAGGAAAAACCTATGGCCTTGAACTGAATATACATCACTGGGTTTTATGGCCTCTGTGTTATTTCCTGCCCAGTTGTGTCTAATTAATGACAAAAGAATGTGTTTTATGATTATGATGATGCAAAGGTTCTCTGGTTTGCTCAGACTAGTAATAAAGCTGTGTCTGCTGAGAATGGAGAAAATGGATCAAATGACAAACGACCTCATTCAATATTACCTGAATTTGAACAATTTTGAATTAAACATGGGCAGTTAATGTATTTTAGAAAAGGAGTACCTGTTGTGCACAACCTGCAGTATTTACTGTTATTGGATCTGATCCTGGTTACTGCCAGAGCAGTAAAAGGTATTCTTGAGATGATATTGAATGGGGCAGCTGAGCATTTTTCGTAGAGTTGGGACCCTGTGCAGTAGGTTTGGGAGGGAACAGAAACAGAAAATATGGCAGGGGAGGGAAAGGTTCTGCTAGGCTGCTGCACTGACAAGTTCTGCTGCAGACACTTCAGAGGCTGTTAATTAGCTCTTGTAATGTGTAACAGTCCAAAGGGGACCAAATTTGTGAGTGAAACTTAAGGGCTGTGTCCAAACGCTTCTCTTACAAAGTTCTTGGAGGTAACTTCAAAGCAAAATTCCTTGTCTGCCATAGCAAAATCAGCCTCCCTGGAGTAGCAACTCCAGGAAACTCAGTACTCCAGGGTGTACCTGGAGTACACAGCTGTACACAGCCTGAACAATATTATCCTCCCTGGTTAAGTCAACACCAGACATCACTGAAGGCCATGTGGCAGATCTCATACCACTGCTCTGGCCCTGTTTCCCAGCACATCTGTGCTATAAGATGAGGTGTCCTTGTTCATTGGTCAGGTATGAAATGAAATGGATTGATGTCCAGTAATTTCTACTCCAGATGACCCTAGATAGAATAGAAAGAACTTAATCCTGGACCACATATATGTGAGGTCAGAGTCCTAACTCCTAGCATTCTGAAAGTGAGACAACTCTCTGCTTTTTTTCAATTTTACCTAGGTCAAAATTTTGCTATCGCTAATGACATGAACATGTTTTAACCTAGTTGAGAGAGACTATTTCAGCTAAATACTATCTTATTGCTTGCTTTGCTTAAGATCAGAAAAAAATGGTTACTCTCTAAGTCTCTCGAAAACAATGATAATCCACAGTATACTGGAATTTCCAGTGATTAGAATCTAAGATGAGATAATGACATTCCTCTTTCAAAATAAATATAAAGAACATCTTTATGTTTATTTATACCTAAGGTGAATGGAGGGATTTGATTAAATTACTCATCTTCTCAAGCAATGGCATGAAGATAAGACAAATTATAAAACATGACATCTGAGTGAATGACACCAGAGTAATAATCTCCAGTTTGGAATTCAGCTGAGATTGTGGTGCTGTAAATTATAAAAAAATAACAGTAGTAACATGATTTTAGTTATTTATTCTGTACTGGTTGCTTTGGAGCCTGATGCAAAATTAGAAGTTTCAACAGCCTCCATTGTACAGCTTCATTGTACATTCATAAAAATTTCCTTATCACAAAAAAAACCCTCAGTGGTTACATGTATGGCAAATAATCATATATGTTTGTGATGTGCCATGCAGTAATGATGTGATCATGCTTTGTATCTTAGTGCTCAGAATAAGCAGTCAGATCAGGAGTTCATTACCTGGGCCACTTCACAGGCTCATAGTCAGAAGTTTTTGATGGGAATTTAAAATTAACTCAGTGGGAACAGCAGGAACAAGGGCTGGAAGGAGAGAAGTTAAGGTGTTAAGAACTATTGATAATGTTGACTAATTAGGAGTGCAGCTTGATGAATCCTGTTTATTAACCATATAAATAAAGATAATTGGAGTGTTAGCAATTTTAGATGGCAACTTGCCGATTTGTGTGTTCTGTAGTATCTACCATGTAATATTATTCCTTTAACTTTACATTATTACAGCAATATTATCAGTGCCAGTTCCAGCCATTTTAAAATAAAAGAAAAACAGCCTTCCCCCTGATATTCTTAAATAGATTAAAACAACGTAAGACTATAAATAAACACAGGAGTCCTTTTTACCTGTCTTAAAACAAAATAAACTACATTTACAAGGCTTTCTCCAAACTTGTGAACATTTCCTCTTCCCTGAAGTTTAGATTACATAGCAATACAAAAGCAACAGCAGCGGGGGCTTTAGCAGAAACATCTTTCCTAATGATTAACACTGCTGATGTCACTACAAGGGCTGAGCCTTATCTTAAGGCACGGCCTGTATTATACTAAAGACAGTTGTTAATCTACTAATGACCAAACTAATTTTGTTGTAATTACTTGTTATCCGATATGTTGAGGTAACACATTCTCCTGGTCAGGAGAACACCAGGTTGCAATTAAACCTCCCAAATGCCCCTCTAGCCTGGAAGCGCATATGGCTGCTGTGCCTTTGGAGATCTCCAGAACTGCCCACGTTTGCTGGAACTGTCTGAACTGATGTATTTTCCCACAGTCCATGTAATCCAAGCACCTCAATAGACCAAAGGATTAAGTTACCAGGATTTCTGTAACAGTGTCAGCCCTGCATGCCTCAGCTGCTTTACAGACCAAACAGAGGTTGCAGGGGTGCTCTTACTGCCCACCATCTGCTGTGCACATGCAGCAAAAGTGCAGGCAGGTGGGGGGCTCAGCAAGTGTTCAAGCCCTCCGGCATGGGAGAGCACAACCTCTTGTACCAAGCCTCACAGCCTGGAGGGCTCAGGCTGGGCTGACCGTGCTCCAGTGTGAAGCAAGCAGAGATGCCAAGCTCAGCTGTTTCTAAGCACCGGGAGGATGCTTGGGACCCCAGCTATGACCAGGCAGCAGTGCAGATGGAGAACACACAGGTAACAAATTCACAAACACACTAAAATCCTTACTTCTTCTATTTCACTTCTGATACAGAGCTAAGTTTTCATCCGATAGCTCATCCTGGTCCATTTGTGACAATGTTCATAGTTAATTTCTGACTCTCTGCTCTTGGAAATGGAGCTCTGCCCAGTGCAAAGTGGATCTCTACACTGAGCTAAGAGCCTGCTTCCCGGCACTCATGGCTGTTTGCCAGACATTTAGCTCCAGCCTGTAACAGTGATAAGGTTTGAAATAGGTACTTAGATCCCAGCTGAGGGTGAGACTTCAGATGAGGTCTATTAAGCTGAGACCCATTGCTAGCTATTATCATGCCTTTAGGATTTTCTGTATCAGAGCCAAACATTGATTAGATAGTTCATGTATCAGACTTTACCCTCAGTTACATCAGAATAAACAAAGGCATTGGACTTTCGCCAAAAAAATTCAACCTCAGTACCTGTAGTTACACAGGTGGAGTACATGCTGAGATGCTATCCATTGACAGCTTCTACTGATGGTAGAGGGACTTAAAGAGCTTGTTAACTTTAAAAATCAGACTAAAATTATTTAGGTGCTTTGTCATCGATTTAGGTGCTTCCCGTTGCTTTAGGATGATGTATTAGCCTTTTCAAAGGGGGAATGAGAAACATTTCCACTTTTCCTACTACATATAAAATAATTAATAATAGAAATGGCTGTGACGTAGAAGAAAGCCTCCTAGGCTAAAGTCCTGAAAGATTTGTCATGTAGTATTAGCCATTTGTTCATAGCAAAGGCTAAAGTACAAAGTTGGCTGAACAATGAATGATATTGCTCTTGAAATGTATGGCAGAACTTCTTTACTTTTCTCTGTTGGAAAGTACGCTTATCCCCAGACAACTGCAATTAGAGTTTGCAAAGACATACGGCTCACTTGGCATTCAATGGTCCTTTGTTTGGAGTCACAGCTGTGGTTCTAAGAAATAAATCCCACAACATCAGGCAAGTCCAAGGTTTCCATGTATGGCTTTCCCCAGAGGTGGTTCTCTTGTTAAATATTCAAGCACAGAGAGTTCACGAATATAAGCATTAACTATTATCATTACAGGATGGAAGCTGCAGCGATGGCTTTTCCCTTATCTTTTTTTTTGCCTTGCCAAGACCTGTATCTCAGCCTCCAATGGAGGCAGCACTAGCTATTTGTCTTTTCCAGTCCTTAGAGTCACTATCATGCGATTCATTTAAGGACTTCAGCGCTCTTCTGTATGAGAGGTGTTATGAGAAAAACTGAAGTCCTGCAGCTATGAGGTCTTTTCTTCTGTTGCAAAATGGTTTGTGATCCATCTGCAGGTGAATATAATCTAGATTTCAGTGATCCTGCATATTAGTCAACATAGCTTTATAGATGTGTGGTTACTACTAGCTACCTATGATTATAATCCTGCTCCTCATCTTCTAGGCATGAAAGCAGGAAAAATTATTCCTTTCATATCTGCATCAGAGAGAGAGTGGAACTCACGTCATTCTTTCCCCCTTTTAGTCTTTGAAGTAGTTGTACTACTCGTCTGCCTTTTAGTCTTTCAGATACCACAGAGGGGACAAAACATATTTTGTTGGAGAGAATCACAAATATCATGGCAACATCATACAAAGATAGCGGCACATTTTAGAGGAACCTGTGAGAGCAGTAAACTCTTTTGAACAGGTGCACCATCATTAGAAAGAAAAGAAAAAGCAAAAGGCAGGTGTTTTATTAACAATATGGTTTTGTACGTCTCCTTTGTAAAAAAAAAAAAATAGCATGCATAAGATACATTCCCATATCCAGGAGGACATTAAGCAATTGTTCTCCTGCAGTAAGATGGCTTTCATAATCTCAAATACTCTCTGTATATGCACTTACTTATGTTCTACCTTAGTTCAAGAGCATTGCTTGTATTGATTGATTTAATCCTTGCTTTGGTGATGTCAAGGAGTCTTATAGGTATAGCCTATTTGTTTAGACCCGGCACATTAACCTTAGTGCTTTTGTGTGTGCGCGCCTCTAAAGTAGAGGTATTATTGCTCCATAGCACAGGTTAGCTCACTTGTATTATTTACAATCTTGGCAGAATGAGAAAGCAAAAAAATTTACAGGGAAGATAAATCAGTTATCACTGGTAGGTATGACAATATACAGTCCTCAGTATGTTTAATGCTGGTATAGAAGGTTAGTTTAGTTGCAGTTCTTATTAGTTCTTACTTTCTTTCAAAAATCTGCCTGTCAGCTGCTAGAGGTAGCTGGGTCCAGTGGGATATTTTCAGTGCATTCTGCGGTGGTTTCATGTTCCCAGGTCCAGCTGGTACTGAGGCTGACTGCATGTTCCCGATGACATCAAGTGGCCAAGAGCTCCACTGAGGCAGAAAGCCATGCCTGTACCAGCACCAACACAAACACCAGCAGTGCTCACAGATGCGATGGACACAGTGGCCCCCCTCCTGGCCCTCCCATCCAGCTGTGGTCTCCTGCCCAAACGCTGGCGCCCAGCCCTGTGGGCTCCTCTGACATGCTGTCGCTCCAGTCTCCCATCCTGCTCTCCCCACACACAGACAGCACACCCACTCTCTGCAGTGAGAAATAGGGTTATTAAACCTATTAAATACGAAGATCAAGCAGAGGGCTCAGTCAAGCAAGTGTGCTGACCCATATACACTTGACTGGCCGCTTTTGTCCTTTTTCCCCTCTCTTTTCCTATGCTTCCTATGTTCATCCCTGATGCACCTTGATCCCTCCCTTTCACCACTTTTGGTCCTTTCCCTAAACATCTCATTGCACATTTGCACAATAACCTTAAAATATCTCAAAATACATTTTATGTAGTTCCAAAATTCTCTTCCACCTGCATCCCATAATAAGCCACATAAGTCTTTAGGCAATCACCCTGTCAGTTTGCACAGCCAATTGGAGAGAGTTTCTGCAGTTGGCTGATCTTGCCCAAGACTGAAGGGACCTTTGGGCAAAGAACAAATGATTTATAGACTTCCTCCCAAAGACTCCTGCTGAGTTTCTCCCACTTTTCTGACTGAAGTCTTTTATATTCAAGAGCCAAACTCTGCTTTTTTGTCACATATGCTCAATATATAATGCTATTTGTTCACACTCATACATGAGTTTGCCATTGACTTTAGTCAGAGCTGACTCTAAAAGCTCTGGTTTATATATTTGCTAGTGGTAGTTGGCAATTTTAATGTCAGCACATACCTGCACTTACTAGAGAATTATTTTACGTGGAGAGTCCCAGCAATTAAAGTAATGGAAAGGACATATGAGTTTTTATCTTTTGTTGTTGACCTTTCCTGGAAATTAAGGTATTACTATGAAAAATTAAGAAGTTAGAAACTAATGGGAATAGTTTTGTTTAAACAAAAAGTAATTTAACCTCAGAAAAATTAATGAGGTACATTTTAATTTAGAAATTTAAAACAAAAAAATTGAAGTTTTCTTTTCTTATTCCTCATTTTCAAACAGCAAGCATGAGATGACCACCTCACTTACTTTAATACACTTAAATTTTAAAATCCAATCAATCATTAAACTTACAAAAGACTAACCTGGACCAGAGTTTTGTGTTGGTTTACTAACACAAAATTATTAGGCTTACATTCTTCTGAGGACTAACTGTGGAAAATGAAATAGCAAGGATAGGGCAGGCTGCAAAATAAAGGTGTCAACAGAGTAGAGTAGCAAGAATTAAAGAGGCGAGAATGAATGTCTTGAGTTGGCTGCCTGTGCACTGTGCATTTGGCCAGGCTCTGAGCACAGGCTGGGGTCAAGGCCAAACACCTAAGCAACTGCTGGAACCTCCCCAATTCTTACCCACGCAGCTTTGTACCTGAGTGGGCAAGAGGTGACTAGGAGCTGAGAGCCAGCTGGCTCTCAGCTGAAAGCAGTGGCTGCCTGCCTGAGTCCTCCTTCCTGACCGCTGGCCTGCACAAAGACAAAAGGGTTGGTTCCCTCCAACCTGGGGATGGAGGCCAGAGAGATCGCACAGCCCAGAAACTGTTTAAGATGCTTAACACTTCACCTCCCAACTCAGGTTTTGGTGTAACTTCCTTCCATTTCTCCAGTTAAGCACTGGAGGGCACACAGGCTTGCCCAGGGGGTTGTTTCATCTCTGAGCTGCAGGCCTTGATGCAGATTTCAAGCCCTGAGTTGAGGAAACGTATCCCAAGTTTAGGAATTTGCAGCGTGCTCAGTGAGTCCTATGCAGAGGGTGATTTAAAAAGTTTCTCCTAGTTACAGCTTGGTGGGGGAGACCTGCTTGGCAGCTTATCAACCATGCAATGTAAACATAGGGTTGAGTACATTGATATAAGAAATGAATGTCAATGAAAATAAAGTCACTGTGGAAAAAAAATATACCATATATCTACAACTGTGATTTTGAAGACTGTTTCCCCCCTATGTACAGTTTTTCTTTTCGTATTTTCAAACTCACTGGAAAAACTAGAAAGGAAAAATAGGCATCCTTGAATGAAAAAAATATTTCATATTTTCCTATACTACATAAAGAGCATGTGAATTTGAAGTGAAGCAATTCTTTGAGCTCTGCAAATCTGAAATCATTAGTTAGGTTCATCCATGTGTGAATTTAGTGAAGTTTTGAATTAATATAAGCCTTTGTGAAACTCATAAATCCTCTGACGTCATATTTTCATCAGAGTCAACTTAACAGTGTTACACCTGAACTCATAAACATAAGAAACTTAAACTGAATGTATACACTAAATTGTACACAGAATATCATGAAAACTGGTGCAACACTATCTAGCTGTCTGCAGCACAACAGAAGAGATTTAAGCCTCAAATTTTGTTAGGAGTGTAGTATAGAAATTGAAAACATTAAGCTGTGATTTTTTTTGGTTGTTGCTGTAATGATTGAACAAGTGGAAACAAATGCTGTGAATGGGAGGTTTTAATTAACTACTGTCAATTTGAACATTTATCCTGTTAAATTTCTATGGCTAGTCAGTTATTCAGTGGGGGAAAATTTTGTAATGTGACTGGAAAGATAACAAGTATCCTGAACTTCCTTTGAAGAACCTCAGCACTTTGCAAGATTGGCTTTTCCATTTTTGGACATTTTGCATTAAAAGGAAACATCATATATTAAAGGGCAAAGAAACTATGGCAGAGAAAGCAAACAACCTTAGTAGACATAGGAATTTTTTATATAAACTGATGAAAACCTGTATTTAGCAACAGAAAGAACTTTAAAAAAAATCCTCTCAGTCAGTGACGTTTGTATTTTACAATGCATGGAAATGACATCTATCATTCAACGTCACATAAACATACAGCTGATGCACCATGGTCATGTATTGCTTTAGTTTTTCATCCAGCATGGCTCTGAAAGGAAGATGTGACATTGAAGAGGAGGAAATCACTGAAGTTTAAATACAGGCCTGGATGTGAAGTACTTTCACTCTAAATCCTCTGGGATCTTTAATCCCTTCATCTGCTCCCTCATCTGTAAATTAAAAACAACAGAAAAAGCCTTTTCTCCCTTCTGGTACATTCTAAGGAATCAATATCTTCTGTTCACAAAGCACTTGAACATGTAAGATGCTCAAATATTAAAGTGATGAGAAAAGTGTTGGAATTTATGTTGACTGAAACAGAGCTGAACTCAGTAGAAAAATTCACTGTGTCTGTTAGAAAATTTTCTGCAATACAGATGAGAAACATTGTTGGTAACCTACCAACATATTTATTTTCACATTAGTGTGTATGTTGATAACATATAGCACAAAAGGCACATTCTTCTCTTCAAAGAAACTGACACTTGTTTTATTCAGAATATTTTTCAGATGTAAGATTTTATTCTTTTTTTTTTCTTAATCTTGCTCATAGTTTTGTCATGTTTATCATATATACTATAATATCTTAGTCTTATTTTGTCTGTTAAAAGTAGGTCTTTATCGGTTAGACCTTTACAGTTTTGCTGAAGCTTATGCTTTATGATTCTGGCTGGGGAGTAAGATATCTTTCCTCAACATTATGCCACGTATGTTATCCAACAGCCACAAGAGAATATTCACAGTTCAACAGACATATCCTTATCATACAAAGACTATAAAACAAATCGACTGGGGTCATTTAAGACTGTAGCTTCATAGATATGCTAATAAACAGCAGGCGATCTTTGCTGGATCCCATGCAGTTTTAATCATTTGAGGTAAGTAACTAATTCATAAGTCACAAGTTCACCAAGATTTAACACTGTGGAAAAGGACTGATAATCATGTCATATAATGAAAAAATCAAACACTAAGTGGCAGAGAAAACAACTCCCATGGTAAAATCACATAAGGTAATGTAAAAGCATGTAAGGGAACTTAGTGACAGGCCTTTAATATTTTAATGTAAAGTAATACAAGAATGAGAAATATCTAACAATGCTGCTGAAGGGGTCCCTGAAGCAGGACAGAGCTTATTCTACTGCCCTTACACTTCTAGGAAACAAGTTGGGGAAAATTATGCCCAACAGTAAAAAGAGAGGTTAAAAGAAGCACTGGAAAATATGATCTATGGCTCAAATGAGTAAATTTTTTAGCCTGTGAATTCTGGTCCTGACAGAGGAAGTGGATCAAGAGCTGACTGGTATGTAAGGGGAACCCCCCATGACCAAAGACAACTTGTAGATGTCTGTGATCTTTCAGAAACGGGAAAAAGTTTTGAATACAGTAAGCTAACTACAAGAGGCAGAGGGAATACTCCTGTGCAATTCCTTTATGAGGGAAGAAAAGAAGGAGAAAACAAAGAGTACACATGGATCGCTGTTCCTAAGTGGGGCCAAGAGACCTGCAGAGACAATTAAAAGGAAAGAGTATGTGGACCTTACAGTTCCTAGGGGACCAATACTGCAGAAGAAGCGGCATCCACAGTCTAACCAGGGCAGTAACACTTGTGGCAGCTGGGAAGCGGTAGAAGTGTGATGCTCCCTGGATAGCAGCAGCGAGTGCAAATGATCTGTCCTTTGTGCTTCTGCCCAGACTTCTTCCCTTTGGGGATTGCTTAAAACAAACCTAGCTGGTATGTCTCAAGTAGAAAAAAAAATCTGATTCATCATGGAATGTGCAGTCTCCCACTGTGTTTGCAGGTCTCTTAGAAACAGCTTTATCACAATCAGCTTGATACATGAAGTATACTTGAAAATTTAGAAAAACTCCATCAAAAACCTAGGTCTTCCAACACTTGAAGGATCTTTTTGGCTTACATGTGCATCAAAGAACCCTTGCTACTGCTTATAGGAGAACACTTCTAAGGTGAAAAAAGGTGAATTGTCATGCCTGTATCTGCATCCTTAACATGCATGCAAGGCAGTTTATGACAAGCCACGTTCTTTGACACGAGTAGGATGGTTTCATGAAGACTACTTGCTATTTATTGTTTGATGCATGTTTAGTTTAAATAAGTGTCACGGGATGACCTCAACTGGACTTAGACTCCCTGGAGATTTCATGCGTAATGGATGTGAAAGCATTTATTATGAAAAGTATAAATCCACCTGCTCAAGAAATTTACATTTATTTCAGTATAAAAAAAAATTAAATATAACACAGTTGCTACACTGCAATGAACTACATTTTCTACATATAACATGATAAGATTAGTCCTTCCATAATTGGTGTCGCATTGAGATTCTGTTTTAAATATTTACCTGTGATCAAAAAGTTTATAATCTGACTAAAGCTTTTCATGTTCATTCTTGGCCCTGCAATGATTGTTTTTTTTCAAGAAAAAAATGGTGAAACAACCTTTCACCATTCTTGAACACTGGGGGCTTTTTTTCTTGTCTCATAATTGTTTGTTTTTCTTCTAATTTTCTTTTACTTTTTACATTTACAAGGCATTTGTTCTCAACAATGAAAGACAGCATAAAAAATAGCCTAGCTTTTGATCAGTCATTGAATGTCATTGTACCTGACAATCTCAAACTGTGTGCACATTGTGAGGTTTCTGTTTTAGAAACAATGGCAAAAACCATGAATGGCGGAAACCATGAATGGCACCGCAATACCCTTGCAGTCAAGTTACTGAACTGGAAGAGAGAAGGCACTGAAATAAGAACATCCTCGCCTCTGCATGTCTGCATGTTATCCCCCTGTGCTCAGATGAAAACTTGGTACCTACCTCTTCCATGTACCTTTAAAGCTTTGCTCTGAAACATAACCAGAACTCAGGCATAAGAATTCAGGTCTTATTCTAAGAGGGATCTATGGCACGGTGCTGCATGTTTTGGTCTGTAGACAAATTGCCATCTCATTCTCTCTGCCTCTTAAATCTACTAAGCAGAGTTGCTAAAGCCCCTGTCTTTTATAATTTGGTTCAGCAGAAAGACTTGCTTCCTAAGGTGATGGATGAGTGATTCATCATCCATGTTGCTTACAAAGTTTGAAGTTAAGTATATCAAAATAAGTGGTGTGCCAGTGCAGCCTTACACCTTCTCTCTGAAAATATTCTATGCCATAGTGCTGATGATCTAGTAATCTTCTGCTTTGTTTCTCTTTTTCCACTCCATAAAGACATCTTTGGAGTGGCAGTGGATCTTATTTACTATGTGATCAGAAAGTACAGAAATTAGAAGGATGAGAGCAGGATGAGAATGACTTCTTAACATCTAAGATTTCATTCTTACCCCTATATTTTATCCTGGAAGCAAAGCTTATACTTAAATACTTTTTTAAAAAAACTAAAGATTATTGGTATCTTTGTTTATTCTTGGTTTAATACTTTGTAGATTCTAGAGCTGCTTCTCATTCAATCTGTGCTCACTTGCTCCTGTGGCTGACATTTATACAAAATAATATACAAACAATTTGCAGCAGCTAGCAGTAGTCTCTTCAGACTTGTGCTTCTGTCATTAAATGTTTCTCTTCTTCATTTGTAAAATATAAAGATCTCCTCCTCTGTCCTTCACCAAGATCATCTCATACAATTTAATGAAGCTGAGAGCTCTTTTTATTAGACAGCTTGGTCGTAAGTATCATGACTATACCACTACACAGTGACTGTTCTTAATGGTATTTTGCAAAGTAGAAAATGAGAATAATGATAATCCAGATAGTTAAAGCATTCTTCCTAAAAAATAATGCATTTGTGAAGCATTAGCTTCATAGTTAATGCTCCAAATTCAATTTTTTTTTCTGAAATTAATTATGTGATATTCACTGATATTAATTAAAATCTTCTGCTATCTCTGAATGTATTCCTGGTCCTTCACCACATCATTTCATAGGTAAAATCATTAGGTACATCAAAACCTTAATGTCTGAGGGAGTCAGCAAATACTGCTAGGTATTTCACCCATTTTTTGGCTTCCCACTTGGTATTTTGATATCAGCACAGTCTCTTAGCCACTGTGTAAGAAGGATGGGTGAGAAGTAATCAAAAGTATTCTTCTTATGCCTTTAGGAGATCATTCTTCTGTTCCTTCAATAGAGCTTTTTTAATAGAGTGTCCATTATTGTACCTTGAGGGTGTGGTGGTACATCCCTCCCCGCCCTTTTCTTTCTTTGACCACTTTATGATCTCAGGAATATAATGTAACTCATTCCTTGATGCTGGAATAATTTCTAAGGATCCAGTTTCTCCCACACAGGTACAGCAGGAACCATCCACTCTTTTACTGAGCCACATCAGTCCACTTAGACTTCTGTTCTTGTTTTCCCTGTTCTCCCATTCCAGTTCTGAGCCCAATGCTAACACTAAAGACATGTATTAATCTGTAGGATACTAAATGCTGCTAATCATAGGACCTACCATGTTCTGACCTCCTCTGAGCTCTTACTAGGCCCTATTGAAAATTTTGCCATAATAGCAGAAGATACACATGAAAGCAAGGACAAAAATGTATCAGTTTAGATATGATGTAATTACAAAGATTTTTTGGATGGGACACAGACTTTCTGGTCAGAATAAAAAGACCCAATCCCTAATAATCAGAGAGATTTTTTTCCTAATGCCAAAAATTGTTGCAATAATGTACATTCGCTTCTCACCCAGCTCCAGCTTGTCAACAGTACCTCATAATTTAGCCCTTCTTTTTGTCTCTGCCCCTCCCTGATTTGATCCCACTCTAGTTTTTTTTCCTTTAGAATAATTTCACTAATGTATCTACTGCAGATTCTCTGAAGGCAGGTCTGTGACCCTTTTCGTGGTGCCAGTCCCCATTCAAGGTCCAGGTGAATCCTGCGCTGCTCCTTTTCCCCACTCTATTCCCAGGGCTTGTGCCTGCTGTCAATACTCTTTCTTCCATGCCTTAAACTTCCTTTACATTCATTTATCTGATAGCATAATTCCTTCCACACAATTTCCTACACTTTGAGGAAACAACCTCAATTTAGTTCTAGGCTACACAGTATGGGAAATGAACAATCCTTTTTTTCCCTGCTTCTGGGATTTCCAAAGAGGGTTTATTCTGGACAAGAGTGAGGTTAAGAAATTACTGTGAGACTGCATACAGCCATCGTTGGGTAGAAGTTTGTTTACCAATTTTTGTTAAGATTTTCACAACAGCATAAGAGATGCTTTATGAAAATCAAACTAACACAAAGTCACATGCCTTGTGCAAAGGCAACTTTCCTTTGTAAAAAAATCCGTAATTTCAATGTCAAATAACTCTTTGTGGCATTTCTAAAACTAACACTTTAGCTAAATTTTAATTTTCATTTTATATGCATTTTCTGCAGTGTATGTTAGTAAGTTTCTGGTAGTTGAGGAACCTAGTTTTTTATGCTTTGTTAGTGAGCAAAAGATGGAGCTATATTTTAAAGTCAGTATTAAATCCTTTATACATTGTATTTCCCTCAAGTATTTCTTCTTTTACAACTGTTTTTATTTTAAAAAGTGTTATTGGTCTTCAATGTTGAGGGAGATCTATAACAACATTTGTAATTATTTCTCATTGTCAGTTTCATTCCGTATATTTTATGAAATATAAACTTGCTCTCTTTTCATGATGAAAGAGACAGTTTTATTATTTTATAAGGCATGCAGGATGTTACTGAAAGGATGTTTTGATATTTTAACAGAAGAGAGGTATATATTCTGCTCTGGATTACTATGCTAAGTAGGATACTATACTAAGGGAATCATCAGGCTGAAATATCACACCTCTGAGGTTACAAGCATGCCTTATAAAAAGAAGTGCTGTGGAATACTGAGTATCATAACCACTGACAATACTGAAAATAGACAAACAAACAAACAAGTAAGTAAATAAATGAAATAAGCTCTAACCCTACCAGAAGGAACTCTTATACATTAAATAGAGCATAAAATGCTACATTTTTAACAAAAAATTTTTTTCAACACTGCAAGAGGTTTGGGGAGTGGCTGCCTTTGAATATTCTCTGCCTCTGGTTTCCTTTTTTATTTTCTTTTGTTTGGGGTTCAACTGCCAAATCTCCTTCATTCCTATTGCCA